>JAQJVL010005227.1:0-37145 GCA_035578905.1 Stictocephala bisonia | reverse complement strand
ATGCGAAGCACAAGGATTCGCGACCTAGGCTTAATACATTGTTATCAATTTTAAATTAACTTAAAAAGATATAAAAGTTATTTCTTTCTAGCTTCTATTTACTCTACGATGTATTCCTTTTTTCCAGTAAATATAATCCATACAAGGTAAATTTGTGACATTAATTAAGAGATTCATTGTTACACATAGAATTAATATAATTCCCGATATGGGAAAATATTTACTTTTTTAATTAGATTTTTTTTAAAAGGAGAGGCCGATCTCCTCTTTAACCTTACTCAACCAATACCACATTGACTATTGATCTATGCGTGGAACTTATCAGAGTAAGGAGAACCAGTACAGTACAAGGTGAATATTACTGATAAAAACTAACAGTCAAGGCTAGAATTCGAATCTGCACTTTCTTAACTCAGGTACAAAGTCCTGATTCCTTAGTTTGATCGGCCACTGGCTTTCCAATTAATAATAGCTATTAAATATTTGGGATGTAAATGTTTGGCTAATATGTAAATAAGTACATAGTGAATATTATAAAAAGTTTTTTTTAATGTGTCTTACTCAACTATAATACTATTTCTTATTAAAAGTGTCAATGTTTAATTATAGTCAATAAATATACACAGTTTTTAAAATATCATTTCTAGGATAAGCACTCAACTATATATTTTAATCTATACCTGAACCATTCAAAGTAGGCTGGATAGAGCGCACTCAGCCAAGTTTAATTCATTCATTATACCGATCATCAGTGTCCAGCGACACATTGTTTTTACCATTATTGTGTTTAGTGAAGCAAGCCACTTCTGGCCAATGTTTGAGGTTATGTTCAGTGATTGCTTGAGATACCTAACGTCATGTAACAAAAATCGACAATTTGTGTAATGGAACATGACAGATGTAGTGTGTTAACTGTCGGTCATCTATGACTTGCTCCATTGCCGAAAGTCAATGTGGAGATGTAATAATTTGTAGATAAATGAACAGCTCGATGATATGATAAGAAAAGACAGTAAGGCAGCTGAATGCTCACTGGACTCTGTAACTCCAAATCGTGCTGTGGTAACCAATAACTGTGTTAAACAATATTGCTAAAAAGCTGTTGGATTTAAATTCTAACAACCACTATTGCTTAAATAACTAAACCTAAGTTGTTATAAATAAAAAATTGGTAGCGCCTATTTCAGTAATGCTAAGTTTTTTTAAACAGCCACTGTGTTAATAAATGAGACTGAAAAAACAAATGTACTTGGAAGATAATTCACTGATCAGAAAGTGTCAATTATTTGAATCCCAATCATAAATAAGAAGGATCTAAATAATATTATTTGGAGTAAGAGAAGGGGATTTAACACAGAAGTGACATACTGTTTCATTAACTACGTGTAGTTAAAAAACAATAAATCCAAATCTATTCAAAATGCTGGGTAATAGTTCTTTCAAAAGAATGTAAAAGATTGTTAACGATCTTAAAAGTATAAAACCCCTCTTACAAATGAAAAATTTTAGAAAAGTGATAACATTCTCATTTCATTTAATTTGTTAATATCACATGAGAGATCAAACAACTACTCTACACATATAATATGTGACACTGTACTGTAAGTAACAACATAGAACAAAGATATTTTAAAATACTTTAAATGTTAATTGTATTGAAGGATGTGTTGGTCAATGCTAATTTTAATCTAAATTAACAAAATAAAACATTTTACTTATCTATTAAAAGTTCTAAAATTGTAACAATACAATTACTGGCTACAATATATGTGATCTGGAGCCATGTTCCTTTTTATGACAAGACCACTTACATTGTAACCTTTCTTGTGGTTTTTCAATCAGCTCCCCAATTGGAATTACTACAAATATGGTAACAATTAAAAATTATCCTACCTGAAGGTTATCAGAATGTGATAGCGCTGATGCCTTGACATCAACCTAAAGCAAAACATAAATTTAATCAGAATTACTTAATATATTAATTTGGTAATAACACTTTTGTAAAATATATCTATAAATAACAAAGCAATGTAGTTATATTTTCATAGTATTAACCCTTTTGCTGGCTGGCTTCTTTGGTGGGTGCTACCTCTTCCCTACTGGCCTAGTTTAGGTGTGCCTATCCCATGACTGACATACCAAAATAAGACTTTTTTTGGAGGTTATCTTTAAAACTCAAAGAAACTTTATTTATTATAGTTGATACAGTATATGCTTCTTGCATTGGTCTTTTTACCTATAGACTGTAGCTAATGTATACTATCTTTTCGCAAAATAAGATAATATTATTTTGTTATTATAACATATATAAGGAAAAATTTTTGTAGTTTTTTTAAATTTGATTTTATTTATAGTGTCAACATCTTTGTTGAATCTGCTTTATTTTTAGGTATATCGTTTTCAATAGTTCAAAATAAAATAATGTACGTAGTATAAAAAAACAAAAAAAACAGTTTTATAGCAGTTGATAAACCCCTACAAAATTTATAAATCTAAATTCCCTTGCTAAATCTATTTTTTTCGTGTCTACTACTGTCCCAATGCTACCAATTATAAAAATAATAAAAAATGAATATAAAATATGATTAAGAATTGTAGAATAATTGAAATATGTATAAAACAATACAACAAATATTTTAAAAGATTTTTTTCTGAACTTCATATTAATATGACGATGGCAGGGAAAGGGTTAAGTGTAATTGAATTCTTACGCTAATTGTTAATATTGAGTAATCATGTTATCACAAGTTAATTTTTTCACATTTTTACTATAATGATGAAACACTCAAGCAATTCTATCAGTATATTAAAATTATGAAAACGAGCCATTACCTAATTTAGAGAAATCTAAACAAACATAACATCTACCCTAAATAACTTGATCTATAAATAAAGGTTTGTGATTTGTGAAGTTAAATCTGTAAAAAATCTAACAATAGTGCTTTGCCTACACAGGACAGTAATAAACTTAATAATTAGAATTAGAAATTCTTACAACATCACAAAATCAATAGAACATAAAAATCAATTTTTATTCTCTTTATAATATTATGTTATTGAAAAGCCAAAGTGACATTTTGTTCACATATTCCATATAGAAAACTTTGAATATATAAGATTTTGTCGTTAAATATCATTGTATAATACATTAGAAAGCTCCAAATGTCTGAATTGAATATCACAGTATTTTAAGCATCACAATTATTTTCAAAACAGTGGTTTTGGTTGTCAGTCACTTTGTTTTCTTGAATAGTACCATGATGATATAGTGTAATGGTTAAAGAACAATACACTAAATATTATGTTCTTAGTTCCTAATCATGAAAAAATAATCTTAGCAATGCAATGAAATTATGTGTAAAAATATAAAATATCAAGAAAAAAATCTTGTTCATAAACTTACTGCTCCTTTCATCTCTGCCAGTTTCTTTTCCTTTTTCTCTCTTTTCTTTTTTTTCCTTTCTTTAATTGATAATCCTGGTTTTTTTTCATCTCGCATTCTTTTATCTTTGTTTTTCATAACAATATCAAACTGAAAAATAAATGTTAGCTGATCATGATTATAAATTTCTCTATTGTTACAATTATTAACAAATAATATTAATAAATATTTTTTTGTTCTGAAAAAAAAAAAAATGCTGTTAAAGCAAATGCCAATGATCTATACTTCTAAGGTTGTTGGTCCGGTCTGGCATGACACTGAGTTTTACTCTGGTGAAACCACAATAGGCTTGCAGGCCAACGGTAGATAGTAAAATCGCTTCATAAAGGACAGATAGACTAACAATAATTGGTATTTTGAATTAATGAACCTTGAAGGAAAAGTACATAACAGCTGTGAAATCATGCCAGTCATGGTTTCCCAAACAGTATGTAAAGTATATAACAGCTGAGAAATCATGCCAGTCATGGTTTCCCAAAAAGTATGTAAAGTACATAACAGCTGATAAATTGTGCCAGACATGGGTTTCCAAACAGTGTGTCAAGTAAAAAGGAATATTCTCTACTCACTGCAGATTTTGGCTTCAGCTGAGGTGTGCCAGTGGTCTCCACAGCACTGATGTCTGCACCAGGTGGTGTGGGCAAGTCTGCATCTGTTGATCTGTATATGGCATCCCAGAAGGAATCTGGCTGAAGAAGATGTTGAACTTATTGACAGAATATACTGACTACATTTAACCAGTAAATAAGGTTTACTGAAATTAGTTACTATAATATTTGAACATTTGTCCTAATATAATAAATTTGTGTTATATGAAATTATGTTGTTTTGTCATATACGAGGGGTATCCAAAAAGTAAGTTTCCCATCTTCATTACTCGCATCAAGTACAACGCTGACAGGTGCGAGGCACAGGGTATTGTAGCTCAGTTGTATTGGTACCCCTGAGGACCGATTTGGTAACTGGGAAGCGCACGCTCGTTCAGTTACGGCTCAGTCGCCATGGAGACACCTCCGTACATGTACATGTTGATTGTTGCCGCCAGTTGTGAGGTGCGTAGTGTAATTTGATTTTTAACTGCAAAAATTTAATTAGCTGTGGATATTCATCGTCAAATATGCACTGTATATGGTGTAGGAATAATTTCCATCCAAATGGTTCACCGATGGCGGAAAATGTTTATTGAAGGGAGGCAAAATGTCCATGACGATGACCGTAGTGGCCGATAAGCGACATCTCACAAAAACATTGTACAAGCAGTTATTGATTCGGACCAACGACTAACAGTTGATGAAATTTTGGTTAGACTACCCTCTAATATTGATATTAGTCGTTCCTCATTGCATAACATCATGGTTGACTATCTAAAGTTATCGAAAGTGTGTGCGAGATGGGTGCCATGCTTGTTGTCTGATGTTCACAAGCAGCGTCGTTGTTCAGCTGCTCATACATTTATGCAGATGTTTGAAAATGAAGGTGAAGCTGTGTTTTCAAGAATAGCCACTGGACACGAAACTTGAATTCACCATTCGACTCCTGAATCCAAACGTCAGAGTATGGTATAGATAAAGAAAGGAGAGAAAGCTCCTGTTAAAGGAAAAGTGATTGAGTCAGCAGGAAAAGTGATGGCCACAGTTTTTTGGGACTGTAAAGGAGTATTGCTTGTCGACTATCTGCCCCGTGGAACAACAATCAATATTGAACGGTACTGCGATGGACTCATGAGACTTCGTCGCGCCATCCAGAACATGTGTGTGACGCGGGCTTTTGTGTTTTGTGAGGCGGGCTGTTTCATGACAATGCCCGGCCTCAAGCTGCTCGTACAACACAAGATGTTTTAGGTGAGTTTGATATTTTTTAGCACCCTTCTTATTATCCAGACCTTGCTCCAAGCGATTTCCATGTGTTTCCACAGTTAAAGGATCATCTTGGAGGTCGGAAATTTGCCAGTGATGAAGAGGTCAAACAGGAAGTGTAAAACTGGTTGAAAAACAAGACGGCAGATTGGTACGAGAATGGTATAAAAAAAACTCTTGTCAAGATAACAAAAATGCTTGGATTTGAATGGGAGTTACGTAGAAAAGTAGTTTAAAGTCTGTATTAAATGAAATAAATAGTTTTAGTTAAAACAGAAATTACCTATGTCTTTTTTTAAGATTGGGAAACTTACTTTTTGGATATCCCTCGTATATTGTGAATGTTAAAGTTATTGTTAATTTATTATTCCCTTATCTCATTCATTTTAAATCCACATTCATCCACATATTAACAATCATGTCTTAACCCTAGATAGCGAATCCTGGCACTTTGCGTGCTATTTTCAAACGTATATGTAATCGTGGAAGTAGGCACGTCGCGTGCTTTTTTGTAAAACTCAAAACATATATTAATCATTAAGCAACCATGACAAACTTGATACCAATTGACGTAGAATGTTCTGTTATGTACATTTCATATTTTTAATAATATTGTTATACAATTTTATAAACGTAGAAATACAATTAAAACGTGCAACTTGAAATTCCCGCCCAGCGGGGAGTCAGGAGTGAGAAAAATGGCCACTGTTTGTCGCATAACTGTACAATAACCAATAGTCGGAATCAGGTGTACAAGCTGTCAGTGCAGTGAATGAACTACTCCAGCCAACAAAACAAATTGCAAAGTTGTAGGTGCTTTGGTTGTTTTACCAAAAATGTGTTTGTATACCCTTGTTTGCATGTTTTTTTTAAAAGCCAGTATTGGTGTGTTACAGCTGTTGTAAAAAGTTGTAATAAATAAATTATTTATTGCGATATAAACAAATAAAAAATTGGGTAGAAGGCCAGAAAGTTCTTGTGTCGGTTGGTACCGTCTCGAGGAAATTTTGTCGTGTATGTTGGCAATGGTCACGTAACAACGATGATGTAGAACAGCGGCCGTCTTGTATTTACCATAATAAGTGTAGTGAATTTAAATGAAATGAAAGTGTAGTGTATTGTAGTTCATATATAATATATTTTAGTGGAAGTGACAGTGCCTAAAAAGATATTAGTTTTAAAAAGCACTAGCACTTCAAAATCATAATAATAACAATCCTACATACAAATAATGCAATATAGGACTAAAAACAGGCTGGAGAACTAAGAGAGAGTAAAATATTTAATTTTTTTAGTGTATTTTAATTTTACAACCATGAAATGAAATGAAATGAAAAACGTCTTTATTTAATTAGGCGAAGTTGGCACTAAAAAGTCCCTTCTACCACTTAGCCTGATACAAAAATAATTACAATTAACAATTTTGTTTTTAAATATAGTAATTACAACTGAATAAAAGTGACAATAACTAATATAATAAAAAAAAAATTAACTATCCTAAAGTAAATATTATTAATAATCATAGTGAAATGATATATGTAATTACAGTATGAAATAAATGAACAGACTTAGAAATAAAAATAAATTTAGGAAATTCCACTTACACCCTCACACACGCTCATCAACACATTTATTAACTTAATATAAAATCATAAAAACTTAAAAAAACCCCTTACAAACCACATTCATACGTATCCTCCAGATGTGCGCCAAACACAACCGGCCATCATCGGACCTGCAAGTGAAAGGCTTTTACCTCCGCCCTGAAGCGATAATAATTATCCATGTTCCTCATACCATCTGGAAGGGAATTCCTCAGACGGCAAGAATTTACTGTAAACGATTTATTGAATATTGAAGTTCTATGACTAGGAATACAAAGAAGCGGAAGTACACCTGTGTGTTTCCCGGGCACTAATATGAGACAAAAACGAAGTTATCATACAGATATTTAGGAGACTTGTGTGTAATACCTTATGTAAGATAGAAATTGTGTGAAATTCATAGAGACCCCTAATTTTTAGTAAAGATAGTTGATCTTAGAATTAGGTTACATGATCTCTTCTTGAAAGATGAAATATAAATCTGATGCAGTAATTTTGTGCACGTTGAGGTCTCTCAGAGAGCTCGGCACACAACGTCACAATAATTAAAATGAGTGAGAACTCTAGTTTGTTACTATAGTGTGCCCTTACTAGCAACACTTTGACATTCAGTGGTAGGGAAAGTGCAAACCATTTCAAACTGTGTATGCCAGCAAACACTCTGTTACAAATTTCAGTTACCTGTTCAGCTCATCCCAAGGTCTTAGTAATGGTAAGTCCAGTTACGTACCTTGTCACTGTATTCAAGTTTCTTGTTGTTGAGAATAAGTTTCGGGATGTAATTGAAGTCAAGTTTGTTAAGAAGTTTGCTGTAACCAATTATTATGACTTGGGTTTTATTTTCATTCAGTTTCAATCCATGGCGGAGGGCCCAAGAGCTAATAGCTTGTATGTCGGAGTTCATAGGAAATACACATCTGACCAAGTCAGTAATTGAAAAGTAGTGATAAATCTGCAAGTCGTCTGTGTACAAGTGAAATTTAGAGTTTAAAATTACATTAATTATATCATTGATATAAAGAGAGAAGAACAGTGGCCCCTTGCACTGTATCCTGAGGTACACCTCTAGTAACAGATCTCCAATGTGAAGCACCATTACCAGCTTTCACATACTGTCTACGGTCAGATAGATATGACCTCACCCAGTCAACACAGCCATTAGAAAATCCACTCCTCTTCAACTTAAGTAAGAGAAGAGGGTGAACAGCACAGTCGAAGGCCTTAGAAAAATCAAATAAAGTTCAGAGTGTCAATTGACTACTGTCCATGGCACAACGAATATCGTCAGTTATTTTTATAAGTGGAGATGTGGTACTGTGTTGTGGTCTGAATCCAGATTGAAAATTGGACAGAATATTGTTACGTTCTATAAATGATGATAGCTGCTCATGTACCACTATTTCAAGGCACTTCAATAATGCTGGAAGGACATTAATAGGTTTGAAATCAGAAGGTGACAGGGGAGAGGAGCATTTATGAAATGGGCGTATAATAGCACTTTTCCAAATGTTTGGAAAAGTGAAAGACATGAGAGACTTATTAAAAATCAATGTAACTATAGGGAGTGTGACAGGCAAAGTATCTTTGATAAATTTAATGGAAATATTATTGGCCCCGACTGCATTACTTGTAGTTCTCATGACTGCTCTACACACATCAGTCTCCGTTACTGACAAAATTTGTTTTCCCTGACTATCCCTGACTTTCCAGAATGTGGACACCCTGAAATAACTAACAATGTAACTTACCTGATGGTGCAGTGGGGCAACATAAGGTTCACCATGGATGGGGGCAAACGTGCCCTCCCAGTTGACTATTTCCACTGTGCCATTCTCCGGATAGTCTCGGTTCAAGTCATGTTCCAGATCTGCTACTTTTTGTGTCTTATCAACTGCCTCTTTAACTTTCAGCATCTCCAATTTGGGTCTTCCTTGTCCCATGTCTGTGTGCTCTGCTGTCTGGTGTCCTTTCACTGCATTTTTCACCATCCTCAGGACTCTCTGGGTTGTGGCTGTCAAGCCTGACATTCCTGCAGCATTTTGTGTAATCCCATTTTTTGCATCAACTTTCAAAACATTATCGATCTTCTGAACGTTTTCCTTGCTGTTATCTTTCATTTTAAGTTCCAGTGATTTTCCCTTGGTATTTTTCTTTTTACTAAATTTTACCTTGACTTCTGTTACTTTTTTGCCTTTCTTATTTGTTATCTTTGTAGTCACTTTTGGTTCTGCTGAATTCAATTTCTCTTTAGATTTAGAACTCTGAAAATAAACAACACAAGTTGTAAGCATAGAAAACTAAATTTACTAATAATACAAAATGGAAAATTATTCTGTGGCAGTATGGTTTCATGACACTTTTAAGGAAACGTGATTTTATACAAATTTGAACACATTGTCAGCCTCAGCTGATTAATAAAATGTCTAAATTATTTAAACTTGTTGAATACTAAGCTACCATCCAAATCTTAAACCAACGCTTAAAAATTGCTGATTTGCTGTCTTCAAAATGTTCTCTGTTGGCATGGTTTCTGAAAAATAACAGAAAATGAGATACCAGCAAACATTTTTGTATGCTTAAAATATTCATACACATACAATCATTATAGATTTATAAGTAAATCAATTATAAACATGTTTTATAAATGTTACATTGATAGTTTGTAAATTCATAAAAACAAAAAATCATAAATTATTTATTACCACCCATGGAAATTGTCCTTGGCCGACAGTAAAGCGGTTGAACATGTCATAGAGTTCCTGAAACAAATTAACAACAGTGCTATTTACAAACTAAAATTTACTATCTATGTATTTACCTGAACAATGTAGATCCAAACAACTACATTAACTGTAGCACTAAACACACCTCGTTTGAAAATAATATCAACAAAACTATTTGATTAATTACTGGTAGATAAAAGAGTCAGTCTTTATCAGTAACAGGAAATATAAACTTTTCAATGATGCAATGTTAAGTAAGATTAGAAGTTATAATTTGTAGCACATTTTGGGTATCTTCCAATGTTTTATTCTGAAAATGGTCAGATATTAAAATTTGTATGATTAAAATATGAAGTTTGTGTGAATCTGTTGTACAGCAACATGTAAATGTTGATAATTTTAAATTATAGTGAATGTTATTATAAGATAAAATGATTATTCTGACTGTAAAAATATTTCTTGAAATCATTTTTAAACTTATGGAGGTTTAATCATTTATGATTTATAAATTCAAACATTTTATGATTAATGTTTGAGCCATAATATAACATTCCAAAAAACCAAGCTCATTAGTTTTGATAAAAAAATATTAACTCCACCACAAAAATACATACCAGCAAGAATCAGCATTTATCTATCAGCAAACCAACATTCATAAAACATAATCAGATGTTTTAGTAAAACTGATTCATTTGTCCACTTTTCATTTCATACCTCTCCACTTGCAGCCACTGAAAGGAGAGGAAACTGATAACTTAAATGATTTATTCAAGTGTTAAATAAAACACTTGAATAAATAATGTAAGTGATCAAATTAATTGTTTTAAAAAATGATGTAAACTGTGAATAAAATTTAAATACAAAAAGACATTGCATTTAAATTTCTCTTGAATATATCTTGATTAGATAAAGAAAAAAAGACTTGATAAAAAGAGTATTCCAAAGTTATCGTCAACCTACTCTTCCTTCACATTTGTACAAGAAAAACAGTGAACTTCCTTATATAAATTACCTTTCTAAAATACATAAATCTATTTTTATAAAAATTAATTGTGAAATTTGTATTTTTGTTCTTCCATAGCAAATTTTCAACACTTTATTTGCCTATCTTTATCTATAACTTATGTTGTATCTTTTCATATATACATACATAGTATAATTAAACTTTTGAATGACCATACAAAGAAAACAGGTTATTGTGATTTAGTTGGTGCAGACTTCCAATACTACTAAAAATAATTCTCCAGATTGCTAGAGAATTAATATTGATAATTGATAACAATTGATATTGTTTAAGAAAGAACAAAATTTTTATTTAAATATTTTTCCTAAGATAAAGTTCTTCTTTTATATTTCCTTTATTTATCGTTAATGTAAAGTTACAATCTTTCAAATATTTTATCAACTATTCAAATGAATCAATAAATTCACATATACATTTGATCAATCATAGTAAGTTGTTATATTTATCACTGTTGTGGTTGTCTATCAAAATTATAAAGAATGAATTATTAATCAATAAAAATTGATGAATGTCTGTCCATTTGTCCTTCATGCTACGCCATTCATCCAATTGTCATGAAACTGTAGGAAGTTTTTTAGTATACTCCTGGAACGCTGCAATACTCCCACCACTGTACGTGTAGGGGTGGGTGGGTGGGTCAATACCACTGTACGTGTATGAATCTGGGGTACTGGGGGTACTGGGGGGAATCTGTACACCAAAAACCTCATGTATTTTTTTTGTACATGAGGTTTTTTTTTACGGGTATTACTTTCTCATTGAGTTTCCAGATATTTTAAATCCATGTTACTCAAACCAAACCCTTTTTTTCTTACATAAAATACCACTGTACGTGTATAGGTGGGTGGGCGGGTTAATACCACTGTACGTGTATTGGTGGGCGAGTGGATTAATGCCACTGTTCGTGTATGGGTGTGCAGGTGGGTTAATGCCACTGTACGTGTATTGGTGGGCGGGTGGGTTAATGCCACTGTACGTGTGTGTGGGCGGGTGGGTTAATGCCATTGTACGTGTGTATTAGGTTTCTGGTGTGGTTTTATTCACATCTGACTCTAGGGCTCTGCCCCCGTGGCCTTAAAGTTTAAGTGTTATTCTTATGGAGTTATTTTATTTATTTAATTAATCATCAGCTGTTAAATAAAAACAAATGAAATGAAAACTTGAAACAGACTAACTCTCCATGTTCCAAAATGCATGGTCATGTGGATCTGGGCTCTATCATGAATAAGTGCCAAACACACGATCGTGCAGATTTATAACATGCGTGCACTATCAGTAAATATCAGCAAATAATCATGTTAAAATTTTGAAAAATTTTTTCTTAGTATAACAGTGAAATAAGTGCAATTTTTCTTTAGTACTTAAGTATTATATTTAGTGGTATTTTGTATTCCCAGCTGTTGGTAAAAATTGTGCAGCTCAAACATATGTGGCAAGAATCAGTCGAGGTCACAGGTGCTGTTATGATCTCATTGATTTTTTTTAATTTTTTATTTTAATAATGCATTATATTTTTATATATTTTTTAAAGTACATAAAATTTAAAACAAAATGGCTATTCTGAAATTTGTATAATTGAAAATTGAAAATGGTTATACTACCACACTAAGCTTAATTAATTCACTCAATATATTATTTTTCATGTTTCTTGCTTTATTGTGATTACATTGATTATAATACTTGGTATTTAAATACAAACATTTTTTGTAATATTTTAAAAATAAGCTGTCTATTGTAAAAAATCACTGTCATTTTCTGAAAAACACACAGCACTCAGAGGGTTAAGTAATGCTTATTAAAATTTAAAATTTAATTTTCATAAAATCTAACCATATACTTATACTTTAGCAAAGCACGGGTAGTTTTCAATATTGCAAAGTTTGGCATAAAGCCCTTCCCAACTATTTATCCCTTGGCATTCATATTTGTCTCCTCCCTTAAGAATGTTTATTGGTATCTTAAACAGGACTTCATCCTATTCATGACCAAACCATTCTCAATCCTGTCAAACAAGGGGTTATCTTTATATTCTTTTTCTAGTTACTTCATTCCTTACTCAATTTCTCCTTGTCATTCTTGCCCTTAATGCCTATTACATAAATACTAATTTTGTAGGCTTGCACTTTAGCGTCACAGGAATTAAATATTTATGATAAAATGATTATGAGAATACAGCTCTATCTCATAGTCACTCACTCAATCTCTCCCGTCAACCTGCACTCCAGAGGTATGTCCTCATACTCCCTTGTAACCTTTTAGTTGTGTGTGGAAAACTACTTCAGCATTTTTGTGAGTGAAAGTTGTATCAGCTTTTTTTTAAAAAAAAGGAGATGCAAACCTTCTTAACCTTACTCTGCCCATTCCTCATAGACTATTGATCTGTGCGAGGAACTTATTCAGAGAGAGTAAGGGGGCGAAGCAGTACATTAGAAGGTGAATATTACTGATAAATGTCCCAGTCTAGGCCGGATTCGAACCAGCACTATCTCTAACCCAAGCTCAAAGTCCTGACGCCTTAAACCGCTTGGCCACCGGCTCGCCCTGCTATACAGTTTGTTTTAGTCTTCTTAACTGTCAGTAATTTTTGTTTGATTTTGTCTAAATACAATACAAATGTCAGATTAAGCTATTCAATATATTTGCGGTTTTTTGTCATTTATTGCGAACTTCAACAGCATCCACATCAAATTTGTTCAACAGAAATTAGCAAAAAGAGTGATTAGATTGTCAGTTACGCT
This sequence comes from Stictocephala bisonia, assembly GCA_035578905.1. Classification (NCBI taxonomy): domain Eukaryota; kingdom Metazoa; phylum Arthropoda; class Insecta; order Hemiptera; family Membracidae; genus Stictocephala; species Stictocephala bisonia. The sequence continues at coordinate 23,758 of JAQJVL010005227.1, read as the reverse complement.
GGTTAGGTTGGTCATTGATTACTGCGCTAGGTTAGTCAATTTGACTGTATTAAATAAGTTAAATAATATTCCTGTAACAACTACTTATACTACTTATAGTGTGTAAATGGTGAGAGTAATGTCAAGTTGTATCTACTCTTTGGCTCTTTAGTTTGTACAAATGACATTTCGATAGGTATAAATTCATTTTTTACTCACGTCTTCCACACGAGGACGAGAATCATCTGGATCTTCTCGGGTGGTCCATAGCTGTTTATAAAAACAACGGTGATAAAATACCATGCTTATAACAGTACGTAAAGAAATAAAAAGTAAATTACACTATGAGAATAGATTAGGTTAAATAACACGGGACCATTATTTTAATTTCGTGAGAGGCATAAGATATCAGCAAAATAACCTGAAAAGATAAATAAAAATAAATACACTAAATAATGACATCGAAAATGGTATTTTATTATAGTAAAATGACAATTTACTAGTGGTCTGATTCACAAGTAATTTTGCTAACATCTTATATCTTCTATTTTATTATTAAGTGTTTTCAGTTGATTAAAATAGTATTTGATTTTTTTTATTAACAACTTATATTGGTAACGAAAATGATGAGCACTGTCACATGTAAATCCATGAGAGAAGATCAAATAAGATGTTATTTTATTAAATAGATTTGAGGAAAGATAGCATTAATTGCAATTATTATAGAACACCATTATAACGGATCTCACTGTAGCTGACTTCGGACACCAACCCATACATAACACACACTGACATACTTAGATCAATGGCTTAAGGCTAACTCGCCTGAGTAACAAAAAATACAATACATTATATCAAAAGAATTCTAAAAAGCAGATATTTTCTTATTTTTGTTTATTGTGTGGAATTTACTCAATATTTTCATAGAAAATAAGTCTAAATACAAAGTAGTTCTGCCACCTTTTTATAAAATTACATTGTTAAATGTTAAAATTATCATAATTATACAGTGTTTAGGCTTGTTTTAAATGAAATTGCATTTACATTTCAACATTTTGTAAAGTGGTAGAGAGCACTTAATAGTCCAAACTTCGGCACATAAATAAAGGCTTTTTTAATTTCATTTCAACATGAGAATCATATTATAAAATCATATTTGATATTAATTTTAGTGAACTGAATGAATTAGACAGGTGACATAGCCTCTTGCCAGCGTGCATGCAGTAGCAGAGGGTTGAGTATTCTTTCAGCCGACTTCAGTTCTTGGACAGACTATTACGGATCGCCATGCCAAGGCCAACACGATTCCTCCAAGATGCATGGGAGGAGGGAGGTTATAAGAGATGACTAGGAGGGGTCAGTGTGTGACATTGTCCTGGCATTGACATTTTTATAGCCAGTTAAGTCACTCTGCCTAACATATTACCTTTTATATTTTATACATATATAAATAACACATATTCATAACAATCCAAAGGGCTGTACTTTCATTTGAGTTCACCCATTGAATTTCATCTCATGTTTTTACAAAATGTAAAAATGTATTTGCCATAAAACACATTCTTACAATGGACAATTTCGGTCCCTATTAGTCTGTTATAGTGAAGTTGTACTGTATTTATTTTAAATTTATCATAATCAGTTTAAAATACGAGGGTCGTCCAGAAAGTAAAGAACGTTTTGGTGTAGGTCAATAAAAACAAAAGATACGAGGATGAACATTTATTTATAACTATTTATAACCTTACTCTATTTTTCAATAAAATCACCGGAGCCGTCAAGGCACTTGTTGTAGCGTGACACCAATTTTTGAATACCGACGTTATACTCTTCTGCCGCCAAGGAATAAAGCCACGTTTTTACTCCTTCTTTGAGATCATCGTCGTCCAAAAAGTTTTTCCTGCCTAAAAACACTTTCAACATTGGAAACAAGTGATAGTCACTCGGAGCCAGATCCGGACTATACGGAGGATGTCCAAAGATTTGCCATTTGAAAGATTGAAGTTCTATTTGGGTTCGTGCACTGCAATGAGGCCGAGCATTGTCGTGGATCAGCACCACCTTCGACGACAGCATTCCGCGTTGTTTGTTTTGAATAGCGCGGCGAAGCCGATGCAAGGTCTCGATGTAGGCCGCTGAGTTGATTGTTTCTCCTCTCGGCATGAACTCCACATGGATTAGGCATTTCCTGTCCCAAAAAACGGTTGCCATCACTTTCCTGGTGTTCGAATTTGGCTTTTCTTTCCGGTTTTTTTTCGGCGAATTTGAGTGATGCCATTCCATTGACTGGAGCTTTGTTTCCGGAGTTCGATACAAAACCCAAGTTTCGTCACCCGTTACGATGCGGTCAAGAAACGCATCACCATCTTCGTCATACTGAGTCAAAAACTCAAGAGCTGCTCCCATCCGTTTTGTCTTGTGGATATCAGTAAGCATCTTAGGCACCCAACGAGCACACATCTTTCGATAACCAAGACACTCCGTCACTATTTCGTGCAAAAGCGACCTTGAAATTTGTGGAAAAAATGCCAATAGACCGCTCAAAGTGAAACGCCGGTTTTTTTGAATTTTTTCGTCAACTTTCGCTGTCAACTCGTCAGTAACGAGTGACGGCCTTCCACTTTGTTCCTCGTCGTGCACACTAGTTCTGCCTTCATTAAATTGAATGCACCATTTTCTCACCGATGACTCGTTCATCGCATTGTCACCCTACACTGCCTTAATTTGCCTATAAATTTCTATGGGTCGAACATGCTGCGCATTCAGAAACCGAATCACACTACGGACTTCACACTTGGCGGGATTTTCAATTGGCGCCGCCATTTTGAACTTCCACAAGAGACGCAAACGTGACCTCACTGCACCGCTACACAGCTCAAACTGAAGCGGAAGGTTTGGACTAAAGAATAAGCCCACTCCCGCGGTGGTGGGGGTACTGCGCCGTCCGTGATGCGCAATCGTTCTTTACTTTCTGGACTACCCTCGTATTAACGGCATAGTATTGATGACATACCGGGTGTCCAAAAAGTCTGGAAACCCCTTAATATTTATTTTATTAATCAACGGAGAACAATGAAACTCTAGGATTACGTCTTTACTGTAGTTACTGACTTTTTGGTCGTTTTAACTGTCCTTTTTCGCTTTGGGGGGACATCCTGTGGAGGAAATCTGAAAAATCTTAAATGTAAGCATAGGTCGAGTTATACTTCATTTTAAAGGTCATTGTAAGAGGAACACGTTGCCGCAACCCCGACTGAAAAAAGACTATTCGTTTGGAAATAAGAGCCTCTAAAAGTTTGGCTTCATTGGAACTTTGAGAGCCTACTATTTCCAAACGAGTAGTCCTTTTCCAGTCGGGGTTGTGATAATGTATTCCTCTAACAATGACCTTTAAAATGAGGTATAACTCGACTATGCTTATATTTAAGATGTTTTAGACTTCATCCACAGGACGTCCCCCCAAAGTGAAAAAGGACAGTTAAGATGGCCAAAAAGTCAGTAACCACAGTGAGGACGTAATCCTAGAGTTTCATTGTTCTGTGTTTATTGATACTACGAGGGTCGTCCAGAAAGTAAAGAACGATTGCGCATTACGGACGGCGCAGTTCCCCCACCACCGTGGGAGTGGGCTTATTCGTTAGTCCAAACCTTCCGCTTCAGTTTGAGCTGTGTAGCGGTGCCGTGAAGTCACGTTTGCGTCTCTTGTGGAAGTTCAAAATGGCGGCGCCAATTGAAAATCCCGCCAAGTGTGAAGTCCGTAGTGTGATTCGGTTTCTGAATACGCAGCATGTTCGACCCATAAAAATTTATAGGCAAATTAAGGCAGTGTACGGTGACAATGCGATGAACGAGTCATCGGTGAGAAAATGGTGCATTCAATTTAATTAAGGCAGAACTAGTATGCACGACGAGGAACGAAGTGGAAGGCTGTCACTCGTTACTGACGAGTTGACAGCGAAAGTTGACGAAAAAATTCAAGAAAACCGGCGTTTCACTTTGAGCGGTAGTTCTCAAAGTTCAACAAAAAATGCCAGTAGATCTTGAATTTTTTCGTCAACTTTCGCTGTCAACTCGTCAGTAACGAGTGACGGCCTTCCACTTTGTTCCTCGTCGTGCACACTAGTTCTGCCTTCATTAAATTGAATGCACCATTTTCTCACCGATGACTCGTTCATCGCATTGTCACCCTACACTGCCTTAATTTGCCTATAAATTTCTATGGGTCGAACATGCTGCGCATTCAGAAACCGAATCACACTACGGACTTCACACTTGGCGGGATTTTCAATTGGCGCCGCCATTTTAAACCTCCACAAGAGACTCAAACTTGACTTCACGGCACCGCTACACAGCTCAAACTGAAGCGGAAGGTTTGGACTAACGAATAAGCCCACTCCCGCGGTGGTGGGGGAACTGCGCCGTCCGTGATGCGCAATCGTTCTTTACTTTCTGGACGACCCTCGTATATAGTAAAATATTAAGGGGTTTCCAGACTTTTTGAACACTCTGTATAAACAAATAAAGTAACTTTTTTACATATCTGACTATCTCATATTTTGTACCTCTTAAATACACATTGTCAATCAATGTGTAAATGAGCATGTTACCTAGTTGAAGAGAGCATGTGTAAGAGTGTAAGTAGAATTTCATGTGTAAGTCTGTTAATTTATTTAATATTTGCAATTACATATATAAATTCACTATTATTATTAATATTACTTACTTTAGGTATAATCAATTTTTTTATATTAGTTATAGTTACTTTCATTCAGTTGTAATTATTTTATTTTAAAACAAAACTGTAATAATTATTGTATTTATTTTTGTATCAGGTTAAGTGGAAAAAGGGACTTCTTAGTCCCTACTTCGCCTGATTAATAAAGACATTTTTCATTTCATTTTCATACACATATCAAGAACACCAATCTGACGTGTTCACCTGTGTACGCACAACAATAAACATTCTCAAATTCTGCAAGAACATCGGGAATTTGTATACGGCGTGCAAGAGTAAGCTGGCTTTTCGTAATAGAGTGTGCGATAAATTGATGGGTGGGCCCTTAGGGAAGTGGGTGTATCCATCTTACTCACACAGGATATTACTCATCCTTTCTACTCATTCTAAATGCATATGACATTATTGGGCTATTAATAAACAGCTCCTTCTGAGCAAAGTCAACCTTAGTTAGTAATAATGACTACTCTTATTCACCCATATATCTATATAGTTGGTTTATTACTAATGAAAAATAAATAAATTAATTATAATAAATTAATTACTCAACCATCCCATTTACCTATACTGATGTTAGGGCCATCTGCTACATGTGTTGTTGGGAAGTCTTCTAACGCCATTTCTACATGTAATTAAAAATAATGCCATTATATTCAAGTGTGAAAATACAAGATTCTCTTTAAAAAGCAGTCTTCATATGAACAATAATAAGACAAGAATGAATGGAAAGCATGCTAACTCATACGTTCAAATAGCGCATGGTATCATAGAGCAGAAAATATTGTAGAAGCTTTGGCAGAGATAAAAAATCAATCAATTCAAAGGTTCCATTGACAAAAACTGCATAGTTATATTTTTTGTGAACTAGGATAGTTTAATATAAAAAACATAATTATGATAACTCCATACAAAATATGAAAAGTTAACCGGTGCTATTATAAATTTAAACTGCATCCGTTATTTATATATAATTCACTTATATAACATGCAAGCAGTTCAAATTGTGTTGGATCAGATTTTGTTATATCATATTACTATAACCCCCCGAAGGTATCCTTGCCTTGATGTGGCGGTGGGGCTTGTGTGCTCTGACAACCTCGAGAGCTATGCCGGCGGTAGCTTTGCTACTGGTAGGGCCTCCCTTGCCGGACAGGTCTTCGTGAGGTAGGAGCCAGACTAGAAGGGATACCCTGGTCCTCCAGGTTGGGGGTTTGGCGTAAGGCTAACAACCTTACCCTATAAAAATCCTTTTGTTCAGAAACACCAACAGTTAGCCTCGGAATTGGTTGGACCAAATGGAAACAGACCTAAGCTTTGTTCAATGGACTTGAGAATCGGATCTTGGAATGTTAGGACCCTGGCTGTGCCAGGAAAAGTGGATATAGTTACCAAAGAACTTGAAAAGTATAAATTGGATGTTGTCGCTCTCCAAGAGACAAGATGGCCTTTTAATGGCATAATTAACTCTAATGTATATACACTATATTACAGTGGCTGTGATAATGGAAGTTACCAAGCAGGTGTAGGTATTGCTATAGCAAAGAAACTGATGGGAGCTATAATGACATTTAATCCAATCAGCGAAAGGATATGCTACGTAAGACTGAAAGGAAAATTTAGGAATGTCTCAATAATATCCTTTTATGCACCAACAGAGGAAGCTGATGATGATGCCAAGGACTCATTTTATGATTCATTAGATCAAGTGATGGCAAATTTACCTAATTATGATTTAAAATTATTATTAGGAGATGCAAATGCTAAAGTTGGGAATGAAGAAGTGTGGAAACAGTACACAGGAGGCAATAGTTTACATGATGTATCTAATGATAATGGACAAAGATTAGTAAGTTTTGCATGCTCGAAGAATTTAAATATCATGTCCACTCACTTCCCTCGCAAAAATATTTATAAAGCAACATGGGTATCTCCTAATGGTGTAACCAAAAATCAAATTGATCATGTTTTAATTGAAAGTAGGCATAAAAGCAGCTTAATAGATGTAAGAAGTAGGAGAGGAGCCGAGGGGGGCACAGATCACTATCTGGTCATTACCAAGTTTAGACAAAAGCTTCAATTTGTTAAGAGGGAAAAACACTCCATAGTGCCAAAAATTAATATAAGTAAGTTAAAGGATCCCAACATAAGAAAAGATTTTATGCTGGAAATATCCAACAAGTTCCGACTTCTAGAACAACTAGAACCGGACGACTCAGTAGAGAGAATCTGGCAAGACATCAAAACGGCTGTGAAGGAATCCACAGAAACAGTTGTAGGATTTAGAAAGAATACAAAAAACAAGAAACCCTGGTTTAATGAAGATTGTCAGAGACTAATAAGTGAAAGAATTAAAGCAAAAAATGCTTTGCTCAATAAGGAAACCATAATTACAAAGGAAAACTATGAAAAGACTAACAGAGAAGTTAATAAAGTATTACGAGCAGCAAAGAGAAAATTTATTAAAGAGCAGTTGGAGAAAGCGGAAAAAGATAGCAATAAGTGTAACACCAAAGACTTTTTTGATTTTATTAGATTTTTTAAAAATGGACATAAGGTAAAATCTATAGGAGTAAAAGATAAAGAGGGCCATGTTATTTGTAATCAAAAAGAGATTTTAAATATATGGAAAAACTATTTTGAAGAGCTCTTAAACAGTAGAACTCTAAATTTGAGCAATGAAGAAGAACAGTACCAAAACGTTCAACCAAGAATTAACACCCCTACTATGGAAGAAGTCGATTATGTAGTAAAATCTCTAAAAAACAATAGAGCTCCAGGAGAGGACAATATTCCAGCAGAACTACTCAAAGCAGGTGGAAGAAAACTAATCGAAAAACTACATGAATTAATTTTGAATATCTGGGAAACAGAAAAAATTCCTGAGGAATGGAAAGCTGCAGTAGTCGTCCCAATTTATAAAAAAGGAGATAAACTAGACTGCAATAACTATAGAGGAATATCACTAATAAGTTGTGCCTACAAAGTATTGTCCAAAATAATTAATAATAGAATAGTAGATTATGCAGAAGAAATTCTTGGAGATTATCAAGCTGGCTTCAGATCCCAAAGATCTACAACAGATCAAATATTCATCCTAAAACAAGTACTATCCAAATATTGGGAATTTAATAAGACAGCGCATATGCTATTTGTTGATTTTAGTAAAGCATATGACAGTATTAATAGAAAACAATTATGGAAATATATGCAACAACATGGCATACCAGAAAAGCTTATTACACTAGCAAAGCATTGCACAGAGGGGTCTAAATGCAAAGTAATCATTAATAACGAGTACACTCAAGAATTCATGGTCAACACTGGAGTAAGACAAGGAGATGGGCTCTCACCTTTGTTGTTCAATTTAGCTATAGAAGGAGCTTTAAAGGAAGTCAACCAACAACACCTCGGCCTTGAAGTAGGCAATAGAATGAATATTCTGGCTTATGCAGATGATGTAGTTCTCATGGCAGAAAGTGAAAATGATCTAAAAGAATTAATAAAAACCCTCATTAGAGAAGCCAAAAAAATAGGACTACTAATAAATACAGAAAAAACTAAATATTTAGTTGTTGGAAGAAACACAGCTCAAGTCCAAAATTCTTTAGTTGTTGGAACGTACTCCTTTAAAAAATGCACAGAATTTAAGTATCTAGGGGTTATCATTAATGAAAATAATACAGAGGAAACAGAAATTAATTCAAGAATCCTCAGTGGCAATAGGTGTTACTGGTCCCTTCAAAACCTCCTAAAAAGTACAATACTCTCTAAGAAAACAAAACTAAGAATATATAAAACAATGATACTTCCTGTTGTTATGTACGGATCGGAAACTTGGGTACTGTCCAAACAAACGGTAAGGAAATTAATAACCTTTGAAAACAAAGTTCTAAGGAGGATTTTTGGACCCATATTAGAAAATGGTACGTGGAGGATAAGAAAAAACCGAGAATTACGAGAACTCTATACAGACCCAGACATAATTGCAACAATTAAAAGTCAAAGACTAAGATGGGCAGGCCATGTTCACAGAAGAAACAGGAACTCCAATTTAAGAGCAGCTTTGGAAGATATACCAAGAGGAAGAAGACCTTTAGGACGACCAAGACTTCGCTGGTGGGACCAAGTCCAAAAAGACATGAGACACATAAGAGCTACAGAGGACATGATGGATGACCGACAAAGATGGCGTCAAGCTGTTGGTGAGGCCAAAAACCAACTTGGGTTTGAGTGGCCAGCTAGGTAAGGTAAGGTAATATTACTATAACCAAGTGTGTGATTGTAAATATGAGTCTAGTATAAATTTCATGCAGCTTTAGTTTTATAAATAAAAGTTGTCCTCAGTAATTACTACAATAATTAGAGTAATTACTGAGGACAATTTTTATTATGGTATATAACTGTAACTGTCACAGCAAAAACACAAGTAGTTTCAGCTTTCACATTGGTAACGGCTTTAAAAGAACTGAACTGAAAGTAAAAAACAAACCTGGACATGACTTGAATATCAACCCTATTTTTAAAATCAGAGAAATAGTTCAAATCTTGAACATTTTTATGTCAGTAAGATAAAATTATACAAAACGTTCATTAATAGCTGGTGGAAACGCTAAAAATGAATTGTATCAATTCATTTTATTCCAAGTTACCTTGGATTCACTGGGAATGTAGTGAACGGCCGAGTCATCATCGTCAAAGTTAGGCCAAGGAGTAGTAAGCACTTGCTCAGAGCTGGGTTCTGCAGGCCCTGGGTTGTGGTACACACTGTCATACTGTAACCAGTTTAAAATAGCAACAGGGATGTAACAATCTTTAATTATTGTGGCTCAAAGTTGTTCAGTCTTCCTTAAATATCCATTATCAATTCATTACAGCACATACGGCCAGTTTCTAGACCAAATTGACTACACCACTGTGGCATAATTGTTGTTAAGTCCGATGTGGCAGAATGTATTTTTCCTCAGATTTGTAAAAGGAAAATGTTGTACTAATAAACAATTCTGGGGTAAGTTACAGGACATAGGCCAAGAATTAATATGATATTATAAGAGAGAAAGGGCATCAGAAAACTTTCCTGAGAAAATTAGTCCACTAACAGATGGAAAGGAAAGAATTCCTGACACAACAAATAACACAAATGTTCAGTGCTATTGGCACCCCGTTCAGGTTAGAGGCAGGTGTGCCTCTAAAGGTTGTCAGTTCGATCCCAATCAGAGTCAATACATTTTGAGAAGGATCAGCTGATAACCACCGGCTGTTCATTTGTCATTGGGCTATTAATTAATGACACTTTCTAAGGAATAATCGGCCTTATATTGTAACAATGACTACATTCGCTCATCTACACTCATCACACTCAATCGAAATCCATATTCGCCCATATCTTGACGATCAGCGTCTTATGAATAAATAAAAAAAAAAAATGAATTAAAAGGTGCCAGTGGCATACAAAAATTGTGTTATATGTTTTGTCTGTTTTTTCTTGCATATTGTGTTACTAAACTTGTTTTTATAGGCAAGTTTGTTGATGCCCCATCTCTTCAATTATATTAATTACTAAATAAAAAATATTACCAATAACTGTATCAAATGGAAAGTCAATGTTAATAGAATGAAATGCATGTATTTAAGTTTGATAACTACATAGGCTCTAGGCTTGCGTAAATTCTAAGTTTTGTTTAGTGCCTAAAGCAGAAACTGATTGGACTGCTTTCCATATAAAATTATTGCAGAGAGACACACTCAAATGTTTTTATTCAATTATAAAAATAAAATAGAATATGTAAACTGAAAGATGTTATCCAAACGAGATATTAACTCTATGACACTTTTTTTCTAAAGGAAATTCCCCATTTGCATGATGTATTTTCGTGATTTTAAGTAAGCTTATATCACTTATTTGAAGAATTAAAATAAATAAGTCTTTAACACATCTTGCCTTGCTGTTTTTTAGAGGTTTAAATAAGCATTAAATATGATTATTTATTTAATTTTATGTACGCTAGTCATAAATAAATTTTAACAAACATAGGTTTATGACTAGGTCTACACTGCACTCCCAATATCAAGAATAACCTCATTTTAATTTAGACTGTCATGAACAACTAATCCGTTTGCCAAAAACAACTTCAATTTCCTAATTTAATGTGAATTTATATTTTGAAATTCACGTCTCTATAGTAAATATCTTCATAGATCCACTCATCTAAATAAGCATGCAATTATCTAAATGTCTCTCAATTTCACAGCTGCAATCTGCAATATTTTATTTTGAAGTATTCATATTATGTACAAAAGTTATAAAAAGAAAAAAATATAATGTTTTGACTCCAAATAGTCCAAATCTTGAAACAAAGATACCTTAACTCATTTATCATAAGTTAAATTCAGTGACAAGTGTAACTTAAAAAACACATATTTTACACAACAACATTTACCACTGTGCAATCACTCAAACTATACAAAATTTATTGCTCCTACTATTTATAGGATTTATTGCTAAGAAAGTAAAGGGAACGTGTAAAAACACACTAGTAAACCTTAAACAATAAGAATGTAGACAAAGGTAAATAATAAACTGGCTACGCTGATTGCTATTGCTATGGAAACTGCTATTTTGATAATGATTATAACTTGTGAGACTGTGGCACTTGGCCTGCATGAGAGGGGAATAATAATAGGAGTGGAAGGGAGGTCAGTCCCACCACTGTTGTACCCCTCCACCATGTGACTGATCTCTTAGTTCCTGTATTGCCCGTTGAGCTGCCCTTGCAACACCTCTCCGTGTAGAAAAGTATTTCTTTTCGTCTCTTTGATGTTTGCTTACTTTTAAGATTAGGGTCAATCAGAAAGATCGTTTTCTTTTTAACTAAAACCTCTTATTGCTCAAACAAACACAACCTATGTTGCTTTTGCAAAGTCTGCTCAAGAAATCGGCACTTTAATTTGCTCATAAATAAATTATAATCACTAAATCTATAAACAAAGAAATCAAAAATAAATTGGAACGTGTTATTTATTTAATAAAACTGTCATAATAAATAAAAACAACTAAAATAAAAAATAAAGTCATTTACATAAAATAGAACATATTTTTAAATTGCACTAATGGAAAAATGAAAAACAATAAAAAGGTTAAGTCAGGTTTAAAACAACAATTTAAATATCAGATAATTTTATTTTCTATATTTATTTTCCATGAGGCACACAATGGTTTGGCGTCCCACCCACGTCTTTGAATGATAATTTTTCTACTGTGCAGTACCACGGTAATCTTTGGAAGCTATACTACACTTAATTTAAATTATTTTTCTTCAACAATTGATATGCATATGTGTAATAGAAGAATTGTAGCTTTAAAACATTATAGGTTACATGATCAATTATTTAATATTTAAAAAGAATGAATAAAAACTAACGGTATATCCTATGAATTACTGATTACGTCACCAACACCTTCTCAAGCAGGCATGAGATACCTGTGGGGTTGAACATTGGAAGGGCTAAATTATTTTGTTCCATAAAACAAAAAATAAAATTCATAAAACTAGTCAAGAAACAATTTGCAGATCTTATATTAATCCTGCTATACAAAATATAATTGGTATGAGATAATCCTGGAAGTATTACTCACCTCTTCAGTGGTAGTAGATGTTGTACTGGTAGTAGTAGTCCTGGGCGGTAGTGGAGGAGGAGGCTCAGTAGAGGTTGTGCCGACTGTACTTGTTACCTAAAGTAATGTGTTTCTGACACACACGATCAGTGAAAAAATATAAAACTCCTATCAATTAGCCAGATTAAAATGTGGCCCTTTAATTGTTAAGTAATTGCATAATGTCAACTGTTATTTAGTCACGTGCCAACGCCTTCGGCCTCAATATGTAACTTCTAACGATTACACAATTATTATTAGTTAACCCGTATTAAGTAAAATTATAATTTGTAAATTTATTTACAGTAGCTCACTCACTGCACTTGAATTGCAGCCTATTTATAGTCTAAATATAAACATCCAATGTTATTATTTAGCCTATTTCAAAAATTTTAATTTTATTTAACAGCCGATGATTAATTTAATAAATAAAATAACTCAAAGTACCATTAGAACTTTAATGGCAGTGAGGCAGAGCCCTTCAGTCAGATGCGAATAAAACCAAACAAAAAACCCTCATTAAGAAAAAGATTTAACTTCCCAACGTTTCATAACGATCGGATGAATGGTGTAGTAATGCATAAAGAACAAAAAATAGACAGACATGCATTTGCTTTTTCATATTTATATACAAAAAAAAACTTCTACTGAATCCATCAAACTCACTTCCTCTGACATCAAGAATGATCTATAACCTTTTCAATATCATAAACAACATTATTCACATTCCAACAGCTTTTGAAATTTCATAACATCAATAATTACATTTGAGCAGCTGTTACTCTATGACTTATTCTTAAGGAAAAAAAACGTTCTTTGAGTGCTTCCCTTGCCCTTCAGGGCAAAAATATAAAACAATGAAGACCTTATTGCACAACTACGAATCGGGGCAAATTTTTTGACACTTCAATTATAAGATCTGACCAAGAAATTTTGGAGGGGTTGTGGTAGAAAAAAACAGCTTACTGTATTATATATAAGGATATAACAAGCAAATTGAAGTATAAATACGGTATATATATGACTCCAAATTAGTCTGATATACTGGAAAACAGATTGCACAATCAATAGGTGTTCATATGCTACTGTTACCTAAAAAAACATACCTTAGATATCATATAATCGACAGCTTATTATATGATATCCAACCAATACCCTCCAACAGTGTGTCTCACTCCCCTTGTTCAACAACAACAATGGAAGCTATACAAGCTTATTCTACATATGTTCATAGCAATTTATGATCAAAGTAGCAATAAAAAGTATGATATATTTATCACTGTACTTTATGCTAATACAACAAAGAACACAGATAACAAATTTATACATACTCCAATTTTTATATGAGGATACAAGCATGTAAAAAATAAGTTCATATAGTACCTTAACACAACTAGTAAACCCTGTGCAAAGGACTTTTTTGAATATAACTTTAAAGGTCAAAACCGTACTGCCACAAAATATTAAGTAAGCAATTTTCGACTCATGGAAATCAGATATATGATTAATAATTGCTTGTTCAAATTTCAACATAATACATTTTTGTAAGATAACTTAACATTTCAAAATCCTACTTACAGACTCTTTCTTCTTTTTGTCTTTACTCTCATCATCTTCGCTCTCTTCACTTTCTTCACTGGTTTCTTCCGAAGACGAGTAAACTGATGCACTCGAGCTCATCGTGTATGATATCTGAAATTGATGGAATATTTAGTACTACTACATTATCCAAGTAACATTACAAACTCACTAAAAGTTACATGTTTCACAATGGGAAACATCTTATCCGACACTGATATTGTTTCGAGGCAATGTACTGGAAGGATAGAAAGCTAAGAGTCAGAAGCTGAATAGTCTCAGATTAACTAAATGTCTACTAAATGGTCAGCATTATGAATTATCCGGAATGAGTGATACAGTCTTATCTATAAGAACTGAAATTCCAAATATACAGTATATATACTGTTGGTTCATACTGCACTACGAACTGTGTATCTCTCCTCTGCTTTGGTCACTACAGATGGGCATTAGACTCTTTATAACGAGTAGACTCTAATTATTTTAGTCAACTTATTTCATGCAAATTACTCATTTTGTCGATGCTTATTATCATTAGCCCTCTTTTCCAATCAGCTGGTTCCCACATGTTTTTCATCCTATTGTGAATTGTTTTTGTTCCTTTCGTGGCTCCCTTAATTTGTGCATGATCAGTTCTACTCTATTACAATGAAGTAATCTTTTTGTTTTAGCATAACAACTATTAAATAACAAAGGTATTTTGGTTACTACTGTACTGATATAATTATAGTTAATATTTCAAAAATTAATTTTAGCTTACATCATGTTTCTCTACTCTCTTTCAACCGATTTATCCCCAAATAATTTGTAAATCTGTATTTTAGTGGTATACTTATAAACAAATCTGTAATGTTTTTTGATTAAAATATTATGTTAAGCTAACAATACATTTATAAAATAAAAGGTAATTAAAATAGAGCTATTAAAAAATGAAAATAAATCAATGTTCACATGAATAGAATTTTCATGTCAGGGTTACACAATTAGTTATTGTGTTCAAAATAGTTGTTTCTCCTAACACCTAAAAAGTTTATTTTAATTCTTGAACCAATGACTTTGAGTTTATTGGCTAAATACGCATGCATAACATAGTAATCAACTCTTGTCCAAACTTCCAGATCTTGGCTCTTGTTAACTCTTTTGAGTTAACAACTTATTTACTGAGCCGCTCGAAAGTCATTTACTCACTCATTGCCATTACTACTGGTCACTGAGTTAGCCCTTTTAGGATAAAGTGGGCAATCTATTAACCGCACGAACTTAACTAAAAAGTTGGCATAGCAGATTGATTGCCCACACGACATGACTATGAAAGAAGACGTGTCAATTATAAAACGTAATTGATTATATAACTAATAAAATGGAGTTACCTTCACACAAAACATAATCTACAAGGGTTTCCTATTATTTATCATGAGTTGGCAGCACTACTTAAGAAATTAGACAGCATAATAAAGTGCTTATCAACAGTAGTTTTCATATCATCGGACTCAGAATAAACCCTGAGTCTAGTCAGTCTCACTCAAATCAAATATAAATCATAAGGTTACATAGATACATAGTTATATGAAGAAAATAAATACATCGATATATATCACTTACAAGGTTATACAAAAGGTAGATGAAAAAAAAAAAAAAATCTACATCTTTTATATGTGAGTACCTTCCACATAAGCCCAAGGCTTGTGCGTGGAAGGGAGTTCTTTAATTCAAAAATAAAAATAGAGAATAAAAAAAAAAAGCTCAATCTTAAACAGTACAATGAACAATTAATACTAAAACTAATGGACTACTCTTATTCAGGATTAAATAAAAAATTCAAACTGAATAAAATACACAATTTGATGAGTTATGGCAATTTAATAAAAATAAAAACTAAACAATTTTGGATGGTATTTAAAACAAGAAAATGTTGAATGCTTTTGATTAGGGTTATTATGAAAGAAAAAAAAATGTATATATGTATATAAAAAAAATAAACACAATGGAAAAAGGGGAAAAAAAGAACTATGCAGTAAAATGAAATCAAAGAGCAAGAGGCAGAAAGTCAGAGGGACGAAGGAAGTGCAATGTTATGAAGCGGTCATCTATACTCAGAACTGATCAGGGCCTCAACCGATTCCTCCTCCAGGTCCATAAGCCAATTGGTTATCATTGTTTTATAAACATATAAGCTAACTTGTGGAAATTTAAGAGGGTTCGGTAAATTTCTAAACAACAGGTGAGCAATGTAATGTGAACAAGTATAATTAACTGTTTTGAAAATTTTTGGAACTAAGGGGTTTAAGCTTACTGCATGCCGCGTTTCATAATGATGCAAGTTGACAGAAAAATTTAATAATTTCCGAGTACAAATAAAAAGCATAAGAGTACGAATAAATAGTTGTCTAATTGTTAGAACTTTTGTGGTTTTAAATAATTCAATTGATGGAAACGATTTGCCTTTGCCAATGATGATTTTAAGTAAATATTTCTGGCTTTTATTGAGTTGTTCTATGTGAGTTCTGTAAGCTCCCCCCCAGCATATGATGCCATATTGTAATACTGATTGAACGTGTGCATAATAAACAGACTTAATTGAATGAAAATCTAAAACTCCATGAAGTTGCTTGAAGGCAAAAATTAACTTTCTAATTTTTTTTATTAATATAGGCAATATGAAGATCCCATTTTAACTTATTGTCATGTATAACTCCAAGATATTTATATTGGCTGACTCTATCTACTTTGTAACAGTCACAATTATAATTCATATAATTGCCACATGTGTGAACTCTTAAGGTTAGCCCCATTGGTGGCTCGCTCCCTTCCCTCAGTGCAATTGGTAAGCATTTGGTTTTGGAGATATTCATTGTTAACTTATTTTGGTCAAACCAAGTTTTTATTAGACTCAAATCTTGAGTTGCACAATTAAAGGTCTCCAACCATGATTTTTGTTCGACCAGAAAAGCAGTATCATCTGCAAAGAAAAATAATTTGGATGTGATATTGATTTTAGATAAATTATTAATATAAATAAGAAACAGAAGAGGTCCTAGGGTACTTCCCTGGACAACCCCGAAATCTATTGGTCTCGCTTCGCTCAAAAGACCGTCAAGTGCCACAACTTGAAGCCGATCACTTAAGTAGCTTTTAAACCATTTGAGAGTGACACCTCTGAATCCGATACATTCTAACTTTTTAAAAAGAATATTTCTATCTAAAGAATCAAATGCTTTGGCAAGATCAATAAAGCATATAAGTAGTTTATTGTTGCGGTTAACTGAATTCATAATATGTTCATTAATTAAATAAAATGTATCAGAAGAGTTTATTCCTTTCCTGAAGCCAAATTGATTGTCACACAATAGCTTATTGTCTTCAAGATAACTTTGGGTTTGGATCTTAACAACTTTCTCAAGAATTTTAGATAGAACGCTCAGCAAAGATATAGGACAATAGTTATTAAGATCTGCCTTATCATTATTTTTATATAAAGGAATTACTTTTGCTATTTTAAATACCTTAGGAAAAAGTCCCGAGGCTATACTTTGATTAATAATATGCGTTAGAGGATTAATTAAAAATTCAATATTATCTTTTACTGCTCTTGTGGGAATATTATCGTAACCAGGAGCAGAGCCACCCCTGAGGGACCTAACACACCGCTTCACCTGTTCCTCAGTCACCGGACTCAATGAAAACTCGCATTCAGCTTGAAAACCTGAATCATCTACTACAGGTGGACCTGAAGGAGTAATTTTATTGGCCAGATTCTTTCCGATTTGAGAAAAATATTGATTGAATGAATTCGCAGTTTCCAAAGGGCTGCCCTCCATGATGTTATTGAAATTTGTTTTATTTTTTGCTTTCCCTAAACCAGAAATTTCTCGAATGGTTTTCCAAAACAATTTTGGATTGCTTATCGAATTATCAAATTGGGTTTTATAATAGTTGGTCTTAGCTGATTTTATTTGGTGGTTAATATTTGCTCTTACATCAAGATATTGCATTCTATATTCAGGATTAAATGGATTTTTTTTTAACCAATTTACTAATTTTATCTCTTTGTCTAATCAGTTTTATAATGTCCAAAGTAATCCAGGGTTTCAGTTTTTTCAGTCTGGTTGAATTTAATTTAGGTTTAGTGGCTTTTTCTATTGCTAATTTAATCTTATCAGAAAATAATTCACAAGCTGTGTCAAGATCGAGGCACTCCACGACGTCACTCCAGACTTCCCCCCTCAAATTCCTACTCAAAAGAGCCCAATCTAAATAAGTTTTGGTTTCGATGGTTTGTTGCGTTTTTGTTGAAATTTCTTTAGAATGATTCATTTTCAGTCCAATCATATAATGATCAGTAATATCGGTTTCAAGAATAAAGGTAGCGATCGCACTGTCATCTATGTGACTAGTAAAAATATGGTCAATACATGTACTTGATTCTTGTGTCACACGAGTAGGTTTATCAATACAACAGGTCAGACCAGCCCTCGTGAGACAGTCAAGGTACGTTTCTCTATGATAATCCACGTTTCCTGACAAAATATCAATATTAATATCCCCAACAAAAATATATGTACAATTTCTTATTGTAGAGCTATAGTAATGTTCCAGTGATTTATTAAACGTATCGCAATCCGTGGCAGGGCTTCTATACACTGCCAGAGCGCTGTATGGCCTTGAACCAATCACGAAGTCTAACTGAAGACCGTTTGACTGGCCAAGTTGAATTTGTGTGCAGGAAACGCCCAGATCAGTATTGGCATAAACGACGAGTCCGTCGTTCCTATTTATATGTTGCTTGGTAAATAAATAGTCAAACCCTTCTAATTCAGAAAAATATTCAGATTCCCCGTGCCACGTTTCACTTAAAATAATTAAATCAAATTTAATTTTAACTAACTAGTCTAGTTAACATATAGTTTGTTCACATCTATGTTTAGGTTGTTGTGCTGTATTTTTGTCAGTTTTTTTTTTTATTATTATTATTTATTATTAAGTATAATCCTTGATTATATTACTTACAAATAGATACCTCTTGTAATAGGAGTATTTGTGCCAGTAATTTGGTTAGTTAGTGACGTCTGCTACTACAGCTGGTATAAACTGTGTTACATTTCAATAGGACTACACTAGCGCTCCACAATGGACCACAAAACCAGCGAAATTTTGAAACACAAAATTTAACATTGGATGGCAAATCTATCTTTATGCTTATAAAATCAGTGGTATAAGTGTACTCAATTAACCATTTCATGTAAGTGTACAACTACTCTTAAAATAAAAAATTTTAGATTTTTCTTAGTTCTTTATTAAATATTAAACTTGGTACTTTTACTAAACAATACATTGGAAACAGAAAGAACAGATAAAATAATTATAGATTGTTGTTATTAAAAAACCAAGAATTAAAATGTTGGTGATTTTGTATACACATTCTTGTCAAAATTGAATGTTTTATACGTACATAAACACAATTTTTATTATCTCCTAATAGCTCAGATATATGTAATGAAAACAAGTCCACAACCTTGTGGATATCTCTATAGTTGTGGATATAAAAGTTTTTTTGTGAAAAACCTTTACATTATGCGTTTGGCCTTTTTCAATAGTCCAAGGTCTTATTTAAAAAAATATGGTATCCTAAAAAAAATCGAAAATATGGTACAGTCCAAAAAGGTTAAAATATGGATAATATTTTTGTCCATGTCAGAAATCTGTTTCTGATATATTATAGAAATGTTAAACAACAATTTAATATGAATTGAAAGCATGACTTTATATGTTTATCTGCAATAACTTTATTGTATGTTGTAAACTTACTTGTTCTGTGTTTGAAGAGAACTGTGGTTCTCCAGCTATGAAACAGGAAAAATGAAATGAAATGACTGTAAAGTCCTCTCTAACACTTAATCCCCAAACATTTACAGGAGGTTAGAACTGATGTAAGAAATGTCTGTACTGAATTAATACCACCACATGAGGTAGATGATTATAATTCACATAATTATAAATACTATGAATGCATTGTAAACATGGCTCACATAAATACTATGATTGTGATATGTGGCATGATAAAACTTCTAATTTTTAAATACATTAAATTTCATATTTCTCTCCGTATCAAACAAGCAAAGTTCAGCACTTATAAAAAATTAAAAATTATTTATTTAATACTTTTTTTGGAAAAAAGCCAGCTTTATTTCAACAAAGGATATTGTATATGTAAATACGTTTAACAAATTATCATCATATTACCAATAATAGGAATTAAATCAATTTTAAATCCAGCATAACCTTAAGTAGCTTATGACATCATGACTACAATTTAGATTCTGCTGTTGAACACATAAAAGGTGCTGATTCACATCACTTAGGTTTTAAGGTGTATATTTAAATAATTTTTTATAAATTAATACCTAAAAACACTTAGAATGCAATTTTTATGTATTTTCACAAATAACAAATAAAACATATTGATTTAGTCGCTCAATAAGTAAAGAAATATGCAATAGCAAAAGGAGATTAATTTACAGTAATCTCATATTTCTTTAGTGAACTCAGTCTAAGACGAGTACCTCAGAGGAGTCACCAGTAATGTGTCTTGAGGCACTGCTTTCATCTGTGGAGTCAGACGAGTCTGGTGGTGAGGAGTCTGGCCCAGAGTAGATCTCTTCTGTGTCCTCCTCTGATGTCAGCGATACTTCTTCCGTTGTCTGAAACACGTCAATTTGGTTGTTGCGAATTGAACTTTATTGATGCAAAATTATGTTATATTCAGCTTAGCCTACCATTGTAAATCATAAAAATGTACTAACAAACTCTTTAACAATTCTCTTTATAAAAAAATTTCTAGAAAGAAAGGCATTAATTATGACTAGCAAATAATTGTTTCAAACAAATGACAGATGATTTGTTTAGCTTTATACTATTGTTATGGAAGATTCTGAGCAAATATAAAAGAAAATTTTTATAGTTAAATATTTTATTTTAATACTTAATTTTACATACAAATATAAAATATATTTTACAACGATGCCTACTAAAACTAAACAGATCACAACATATGTTTAAACAATGCATATACAATCAATAGTCATTATGATGGACCTTCCAATTATGATTCACTTAACAGATAATAATATAATGCACTTATTTATTTATTAATTATTTTATTTAAATAAATAAGTGCATTGTAGATACAGGATTATCTATTGAGTGAATCATAATTGGATGTACCATCATAATGACCTCGGAGTAACAATCAACAAGAATAAATCCACTTTAAATTATCAAATGCCAATAAATTGTTTTAAAATATGCTCTGCTAATAATTATAAACAGATGTAGTGTTCTCCTTAATGTATACTTTTGCTTTCATTGATATTATAATTTACAAAGAGTTGAAATCGTTCCTTAACATAGAACTACTCTACCTCCTTTCCATCAATCCATAAGAAGCATTAATAATAGTTATTTTACACAGCATAACAAAATCTAGGGTCTTCTTGTCACTTACAGAAGAAGAAGAATCTGATTTTGATGATTTTTTCTTTTTAGACTTTGATGATTTTTCTGAAGATTCTGAAGTTTCTTCTGATTTGGTTCGCTAAATAGACATTAAAAACAATCAAAAAAGGTGAATGAATAAACTAATTTAAACATGATTATCCTAAGTTATATCTCTGTACAATGAGATTTGTTACATAACCACTCTTGTGGGCAGTTATGAATTTATTGTAATTACAGTCAGAGGTTTACATTTAGGCAATGTAGAAGTAGCAGTATTATCATGTCTATTAATGCATCGTGTTATTTGTTTCAAAACATTTGTTCCAAATCATGTGCAACATGTTCCTATTACACAAAAATATAAATCGCTAAATTTTCTTAAGACAATCTTATGTTGAACATTTTTTTCACCTCTACTTAAGCTTTCATATGCAAATTAATATAATCTAGTAAAATTTTAATCTAATTACTCTGAGTTGTTATTTGTTTTTCTACAAATTTGCATATAACCACAATTTCCAAAACATTACAAATTTACAAAACATTTCTAAAAGTGAAAATAGTTATACAAATTTGAACCGAACTTTTACTATAACTTGAAAAGAACCTTTTTTACACACTTTGTATATTTTGATTTTGCCAGTAACATTTTTTTTAATTTTATTATTACGGTTACTTTTGAATTTTATATCTCAAGATTTACAAACTTCAATATTTTACTTACAATAAAAATTTAATACATATATATAAAAATGTGAAAAGCATAAGAAAAGGTTACCTAACTATTTCTGAATAAAACAATATAAAACGTGGTACAGTTTAGTTCAAAAAAGTATTTTTCACAGATTTTTAAAGTATTAAGCTGAAAACAGTGAAAACTTGCTTGCCACTATAGAGTGGCACTATAACTGCCACGTCTAGGGTTAATAATAATGGCGTAAAAGCAGCTAACATTCACCATGAGATTTATGAAGGTTACTATTGAGAAAACGCAACGAATAATGGGATGGAACAGAAATTGGTGAGGGCTTTTAAAGACAAACTTATAAAACACAAGAACTGATCATATCATTTGGCTTGGAACAAATTGATCATCCACAATACAGTTACAATCTTGCGCCCAGTAACTTCCATTTAATCTTGAACTTGAAGAAGCATCTGGGAGATCAAAACAACAATGACAGTGACAAATAATTTTGTTACTAAAAGTCAACTGGTTTTTGTTTCATTCAAAAACGGTACTTACTTTTAAAAAATGCCTCCTTTTAAGTTATATTAAATTCTTGTCCAAATGTAATAAAACAACCACGTGCTTTGAAAATGCATATCTAGGGATCAAGAATCTAAAAGTAACCTATAAAATATGTTTCTGAACCTTTTCTCAGATTATACGAGTTAAATAAGAAGATCTCATTCATAACCTTAAAGATTATATAATCAGCTTTAAGCAAGTTGGATAAAATAATAAGGAAATGGATACTTACATAAATGTACAAAGCTTACCAGATGTTTAAAACTGACTATGCAGAGTTACATACAACTGATATTTAAATCTGTCTTGGATTTGATAACAGTAACAATAGCAAGATGTGTCTTTCAACGCATCACACTTCCTAGGTATAAGTTAGATGAGTATGAGTTAGAAAAATGTTGTAAAAAGTGATTAGCTTTGGACTGGCCAGGTTGTCATATATTAACCAACATAAAGTGTGTATTCAGGTTTCAGATATTTTATGAGAGGGATGGAAGTTAAAGCAGAATAAATAGCTTGCCATGCAGCTCTTTAAAAATAAAATGAACGTAGGAACATAGTATCATTATAGATTCAAAATTTTGTTGATAAAGTTCATTTGAACTGTTAAATTATTTCTAATATTTATCAGCAACATTGTGAATAAGAAAATTTTTCATGTTTTAAGCTTACTTTTGAAAAAGATAAGTGAAAATCTTTCCCTATGTATTATTTTTTGGAAAATCAATCGTAACACGTTCTTTGTCCATTGTTTTGCAGGCAGATGTACAAGGTGCGTCCAGAGAGTAAGTTCCTAGTAAAATAGTAGTAGAGAGAGTCCTTTTGGCTAGTAAAATGAATCAAATGGGTATACAACAAATTTGATTTATTTTATAAGAGTCTGCTTATTCTAAACTTTTCTTCAACATTGTTTTCACCATTCTGTAAGCATTTATTATAGCGTGGTACTAGCTTTTGTATTCCTTTTACATAAAAAGTTTGCTGCCCGTTACTTTAACCAAGTAGAAACATGTTCTTAAATCTCATTGTTGTCATGGAATACCTCTCCAGCGATATTGAATGTAATTTT
>JAQJVL010005226.1:0-37100 GCA_035578905.1 Stictocephala bisonia | reverse complement strand
TTAATTATTGATATTAACCCTCTAAGTGATAACGACACAGTCCGTGTCGTTATTACGCCCGTGTGTAGTGATAACGACACGGAGCGTGTCGTTTCATAAACGCGCCCTACCGTCACTATTTATAGTCCAATCCGGTTATTTTTTATACTAAACTAAAGCAGAATAGTTATATTTATCATTCCTCTATGCCGTTTCATTTTCGTAATGTTCCAGTTTCACGAAAACACGTGTTTCCCGTTCATTGACAGCTGACTGGCGGTAACCTGACTTTACCATTTTTTGTTTTGTCGTGCTATAATAATCACTTTTTTGTACATAAGAGCTATTGTTATATATCATTCTTTTCAGTATGAAATTTGAAATCTTTTGTATATCTTGGAATTTCTATAATAACTTATTATAAAAAACTGTGGGAGCTCAAAAATGAAAAAAAAAATTTGGAAAAAATGTTTTATAATGGTGATATCTTCAAAAAAATATAAGGTAAGTTTTTATTTTATTTTTGCATCTTATATAGAATTTAATTTTGAACATTTTGATATATAACATGTTATATATAAGGCATTGTTTCAATTTATTATGTAATTATCAAAATAAGTCTACGCGACAGCGAAAAATGGGCTATCACTGAGGAGAAAAATGATCATCACTTGTAGGGTTAACATGTTGATGAAAAATAAAAGGTTGCACAGTAGAAGAAAGGAATGATTGTCGACTATACTGTAATGTATTTACTTATGTTGGCAGTATGGCTTGAACTTGTATGACGTACTGAATAAATTATTGCTCCATTGATCGACCGAGCCACGCCTTCGCCCCACTCTCTCCAGGTCTTCTTCCCAACACACACGCACGCGCCCACGCAAGCGCGCACATGCACGATCGACCACGCACACGTGCACACACACACACACACACACACACACACACACACACACACACACACACACACACACACACACACATACACAAGTATTCGAAGTATTCGCCGTCAGCACCCCCCACTCTTCAACCACTAAATATCCGGAAACAGCCGACCGTTCCCTCCATTGCCATATACCTCATACCGATTCAGCTGCAGCACACTCTCATAATGACGATTTGCTCCAAAGTATGAGGACAACAATAGAGGTTTTGGAGGCCGAGGTCAGGATTTTGCGAAAAGACGCTACCAACTGCCGATGTAAGAGCCTGCTTAAAAACGCCCGATCATCACAGACAAATATAAACCCCCCGGTACAAACCCAATCAAAACGCCCAAATCCACCCAACAGAAGAAAAAAATCCCAGCATAAAAAACACCTAAATTCTCAACGCCAATCCTCAAATCCCTCAGCATTTCAAACAACCGGCCAAAAAAATAACAAAACTTCTAGATCCCGCACATTTGACGCAACACCCAAGCCTAAGCCATCCTTCCCTTCACAAACTGACCCCATCACATTCTCATCAGTGATGATAAGAGGCGACAGTCACGTGCGGGGCATCGCCGAGATGACATCCAAACTCATAAGCCAACGGACCCATGTGACCGGTTTCTGCCAGCCTGGCGCTAAACTCCTCCAGATCAGAGCTCCGATGCCGCTCAGAGGGAATGAAGAAGACCACTGCGATGTGTTGGTTGCGGGCACGAATGACCTGGCAGCAGGTGAGCAGACCAACATCTATGCTCACCTGGGGAGAAAAATCGCCTCAAGGCCTGCTAACACCAAGATAGTCATTGCCACCCTACCACATCGTCATGACCTGCCCGCCACTCACAACATAAACCAGGAGATAGCCCTCGTGAATGCTTACATTGAAGAGCTTGCTGTATGGCACAACATCACCGTCCTCGACACGAACATACTGCAGCGGAAACATTTCACCAGGCATGGCATGCACCTCCATAAGCGTGGCAAGTGGCTGTTGGCGAAACTCCTGGTCAACGCTCTCTCCAGAGCATGTGCCTCTCGACTGAGCCAATCTCCGAAGGCTGCGCCGACCGAAGCGCCCAGAGACGTGCGCCCCGCCACCCGGCCGGCCTCGCCTGCGTTCGTCTCGGCGAGAACGTGCGACCTGACGACGCCTCCACCGGGACCTACGCCACCAAGCCCCAGGGTTTCGCGTGAGCCTTCACCGTCAGTAGCAGACCCAGTGGTGACCTACGACCTGACAACGACGCCCCTGCGGTCCTTGTCTTAGAGTCCAATGGTGACTCCTGGCTTGGCGTCGTACGCCGAGGCCGTCAGCAGGCCATTGCAACGGCCTAATTTTTTAGGCAGCCCACTCTCAGCTACTCCAACAGACTGACAAACAAAAAAAACAAATAAAAAAAACACGAAATCAATCCAAATTCTAAAAAATCTAATCAAAAAAAATTTTCAAAATGCAAAGTTTCATTGGTGCACCAAAACGCACAAATGGCAACCAATAAGATGGACGAATTTTCTCTGCTGTGCGAGGAACTCGATCCAGATATGCTAGTTGTTACCGAGCATGGGTTCAACAACAGAATTATCGATCATTTTGAGATACTAAATTATCAATTGCCCAACCATCATTGCCATACAACCGCTAAAGGAGTGGGGGGAGGGGTGGCAATTTTTTCAAAAAACAAATTTTCGACTACCCCTTACAAACCGATTGCATCCACTGACAAGGACTTCGAAATAATAGGGGTAAAAGTCGAAACCAATAGATCTCTACTGACAGTAATTGGTTTGTACAGATCTCCCAGCGGAAACTTTGAATCCTTCTTGGAAAAATTTGATTTCATGTTGTCGGAAATGTTGAAAAAGAACCAACATTTCATTGTCATGGGAGATTTCAACATAAACGTCCTAGATGCTAGCTGTCCCATGACAAAACAGTTTGCTGACTTGCTAAGGTCGTTTGGACTAGCATGGTCAATCAACTCGCCAATGAGAGTGGCCAATAATTCAGCAACTGCCATCGACAACATAATAACAAACCTGACCAACATCAAAGCGACTGTGATCAACACGGCCATATCTGATCACTATGGCCAGCAGGTCATCGTTGATGACCATGAGCCAAAACGGGATCCAATTCAAATGAGATCAGCCAGGGAAACAAGGCCCGAAAACATTTCGCTCCTGAACTCCATGCTTGCGCGGGAAAGATGGAGCTTTTTAAATTTCAATGATCCCGTTGATAAACAATTTGAAATCTTCGAATCAACATTTAGTTACAATTTAAATCCAGAATTAGTGCTCTTTTATCAAAATTACAAACGAATCTATAGGAAAGTCATCAGAGCTGCGAAGGCCTATGATGTAAATAAAACTCTGCTCACGTCCAAAAACATCTCAAAAACTGCATGGGCCGTCATTAACAATAAAAAACCACCCACAAACAAACGAATTGAACTGGAAATTGGAAATGAACGCATTCAAGACCCTCTTAAGGTCGCGGATGAGTTCAACAAATTTTTTGCCTCGGTCAGAGCGGACCAAGGGCTTGGTCCTACTCCGCGACAGCCTCTCCCGCCTCGAGTGCAGAGTCCAGCAGCCTCAATGGCGTTGGCCCCAGTCTCTCAACTGGAGATTGACCGGGTGATCAGAGTCAGTCAAAAAAATCGAACGATTCAAATCATTTGACCACGTGGCTCCTCAAAAACTGTTCTCAACACCTGTTGGGACCATTGGAACACCTGATCAACCACTCTTTCACATCAGGAACCTTTCCGTCCTCGCTCTAAAAGGCAAAGGTATCCCCAATATTTAAAAAGGGCGACCCCCTATCTCCCCAAAATTACCACCCAATTTCAATGCTTCCAATCATCAGCAAAATCTTTGAAAAAGTCTTTCTCACAAGATGTGTGGATTTTCTCGATAGGCATTATATGCTATCAAACAACCAGTTCGGATTTCGAAGTGGTAAATAGACTACAGACGCAGTAACGCGTGTAGTAGAAATGATAGTAGATGGAATTGAAGGTCGAAGAGAGACACTCAGTGTTTTCCTTGACTTGTCAAAAGCCTTTGACTGCGTTGATCATTGTCTGCTTCTTTACAAACTTGAACATTACGGGATACGAGGAGTGCCTCTCAAATGGCTTGAATCGTATCTCAGTAATAGAACACAATTCGTTGGAATTTTTGAAACCCGGTCGGGAGAGGAATGGCTAAATTATGGGGTCTCACAAGGCTCTATACTTAGTCCGCTGCTCTTCTTGATCTACGTCAACGATGTTGCCTCATCCGCACAACAAGGACAAATTGTCCAATATGCAGATGACACGACACTGCATGAACGCAAAAACAATCCAAGAGCTCGAAAAGGTGACCTTTTTGGAGCTCAACAGCGCAATCCAACATTTCAATAATCTCAACCTCAAAACCAACCCAACAAAATCAAACTTCATCAAATTTGGTTTGCGTCAAAAAGACTCAGAGATACCTACAGTCATGCTGGATGAAACTGAGATCGAAGAGGTCTACTCAGCAAATTCCTAGGAATATACCTAGATCAAGGATTGACTTGGGATTGCCAAGTAGACCACGTTTGCTCAAAACTGTCCTCAGGAATTTATGTTTTGAGAAAACTGTCAGAGTATTGCCCAACTCAGGTACTGATGACGGCGTACTACAGAGTAATTTACCCACATCTCTCCTACGGACTGGCGGTGTGGGGAGGTTGCTCCAACGCAAACCTCTCAAGAATTTTTGTTCTTCAAAAAAGAGCGGTTCGAATAATTGCAAAACTTAGGCAGAGAGAGTCGTGCAGAGCAGCATTCAAAAACCTGAACTTGTTGACATTACCCTGCCTCTACATTCTTGAAACATGTCTCTTTTTTAAATCAAAATGTGAGTCCATAAGAGGTTGCAACATACACTCTTATGAGACTAGAGGTAGGGGTAACTACCGAACTGGGAGACACAGGACGGTAGCTTACGAACGATTGCCCGCACAGGCAGGTGTTCAATTTGTCAACAAGCTGCCAAATTCAATCAAATGTGCTCCTACGCTGAAGGCGTTCAAATCTCGTCTGAAGCAAGTGTTGATTGCAGAGGCATTCTACAGAACGGACGAGTTTTTGGCACATAACTGGGAGATCTAGTAAAATTGCAAGAGTAGGCTGGCTGAGTGGGAAACATTTTTTTTCTTTTTTGAAAGAATGGGTGTGTGAATGCATGCTTATTGTATGTATGAATGCGGATCTGGATGTAAGCGTGGATGAATCATTTTAGCTTAGTTTAAATATTTCATAGAAATGACAATTGCGATGCATTATAAAAATGTAAAAATATGCAATAAAAAATTTATTATTATTATTATTGTTACACATACACACACACACTTAATGACACACTCTTGTGCTATGTGATCTGATATCCCACCTTCATGGATTCCAATTGATATCTGGTCAACTTGCAGGTTAGTGCATATACAATCAATTGATGTGGCAGACTCTTGTGTAATTCTTGTTGCTGGGAGAGCATGTCTGATGATGTTATGAGTTCTTAGGTTTTCAGTAAATAGGAAACTATCCCTACTGTTATGACTGTTTATGTTTATGTCACCCATTATTATTATTTTCTTATTCTCAAGTTTATTTTCTTCTAATATGTTCGATAACATTTCCAGAGCCTCACTTAGTTTTCCTTGAGGTGGTCGATAGATGCCTAGTATAATATATGCTTGCTTTTTTGTTCTAAGAGTAACTTGAGCTGCTTCAAAAGTCGATTCTTGGCAGTATTCACTTATGTCCATAACATTTATGTTTTCTTGTGGTACTGTAGTGCTTCTATAGACAGCCACACCTCCCAGCTTATGGTTTTTCCTACTAAAACTAGCTACTAAGTCATATCCACCTAAGCGTGTATTGTGTAATTTTTCTTCTTCTAGTCCATGTTCTGTTAATATTACTATTGTTGGTCTAGTACTATTGTCTATACTATTGGTAGTCTACTATTGTTGTTGGGTGTGTAGAAAGTAATTTAAGAAAGTAATTGCCAGTCTTCTTGGCAAGTCCTCGGACATTCTGGTGGAGTATTTTTAAATTTTCATCTCCAGTGCTTATGCTTATGTCTGGCTCTGTAGTTTGTGTCTCTGGCTCTACTGTTATGTGAGGTCTTTCCCCTCTGGTCCTGCTCCTAAAAAAGGGCTGTCTTTTGGTTGAAGGCAGTTTTTAGAGTCTTCAAGGCTTTGTATGTTGGTTTGGGGGTTTAGAATGTTGTAATAAATAAAAGGGGGATGGGTTGTAATAAATGTTGTTTTGCATTTTCTAATTTTTTCATTTGTTTGTAATAGAAGTCAGTTATGGTTTCACCAGTTTCGTGCTTTGTGGCTGTGATGAGGGGTGCTATTGTCACTTTGAACTTATTTTTTTTTGTATTTCATTTTGGTGTGGGCACTTTTGGTCTGGAGTTTTTGACTTAAGTTGTTTGTCTTATTGGGCCCTGTGCTTGTTCCATGATTTAACTTGTATTTTGCTACCTATAGCGATGCACTGTAGACATTTCTTGTTTTTTGTGGCTTTAATATTTTGTATATGGTTGGTTTTTTTTATAATTTTTTGTTATGTCTTTTGAGGTGTTCTTATGACTATTGGGGTTGCAGGTATGGTTGTTTTCAGCTCTTCAGCATTGTTAGCGGCCTGTCATGAGTTTGTTGTTTTATTGTGTTCAATTTTTCTAATTTGTCCAGCCGTAGTTTTAAATCAGCCAGTTGTGTTAGTACGTACATGTTTGTATTCATATCAGGAAGTCCATTACTACTTGTTTGTGTTTCAGAATTTTGTTGTGTTTTCTTGTATATTGTATGGTATTCTGATGTGTTTCTAACATTAGATTTGTGTTGAAGTTCTTGACACTGTTTTTCTAATTTCTCAATTATTACTTCTTTCTCTTTGTCGTGCTCTTCAAAGTCTTGTATTAGCTGTTCTTGCATTTATTTTTCTAGCTACCTTTCTTGACCTCGGATTATATCTTGTAAAATGCTGTTTCTGTTTAGAGTGTGGTCCCTTTCCATTTCCAGTTGCGCTATTTGTTCTTTACAGATCAGTTCATTTTTACTTCCTAGTTCAAGGATTCTTGTTGTTAGCTTGTGATTTTCCAGACTCATTTGGTGAAGGTCTGCTTTGAGTTTTTGGTTTTCTATGAGTAATGCATTCCCTACTTCAGCTGCCAAGGTGAGTGACATTTCAAGATCCGTGTTGTCTTGGTTTTCAAAGTCTTTGATTTTGGTTGTGATTTCAATCATGTCAGTATCATAGATTTTGGGGTTGTCGAGATTCCTTTTGTTTCCTAGTTCTGTGGTATCTGAGGAGTCGTTTGAAGTTTTTGTGGATTTTGGTTTCATGGGTGGTTCTGGTATATTGAAGCATTTCGTGCAGAGCCAGTTTTTAATTTCGTCCTTTTTCAATTTCTTCAGTTGCTTATCTGTAATGTTTACACAGCCTCCATGGAACCATATATGACTTGGGCCTGTGCATTTAATTGATGAGTATTTCACTCCAATGCCCCAAGAACCGCAGGGATATTTAGGGCCTGCTGTTTTGGTTCTGTGCATATTGGGGTTATGAAATGTTGGTGTATTTGTTGTTAAAGGAAGGAAGACAGTTTTTTTATGCAGAGTTTGGCTGTTTCTCTATGTTAATATATTGTGTTTGTCTGATTCTGAATGTCAATATTATTTTTGTCAAGTTATTAAAATTCTAGTTACATTTTATTCAGTTTGTATGCTTCTAAATATGAATATCAAAATACTTAGGCGCTAAGATAGATAAAAACCTACAGTGTTTCTTGAACATTTCAAGAAGAACCTCGTATGTACTATTTTTTAAACTGCTAAATATCATGAAAGTTCCCTCTCTTTTTATGTTTGAAACAATAATGTATGTCAAGTGTAATAATCGTATCAAAATCTATACTCACAATTACTCAACTAGAAACAGGCAGAATAACTCAGCTCTGTCATACAGACCAAAACTTTCGGAGACAACACCTTTTTGGATCACAAATTTGTCATCTCTTATCAGAGTGCATAAAGAATATGCAATAACTTGGTACTTTTGCAAAATTGCAATTATTTTTAGTTGATAAGTGTTAATATGACCTTCGTCCCACCTCCCCATTTTCCCATTGTTGATGAGAAGAGTCGTTGAGAAGGGAAGTCATAACGTAGCCAATACTAACTGTAGTGTGTCTAGTTTGGTTTCGTTTTTTAATTTTTCCATCTGCAGTCATGACGTAGCTATTAATTAGGAACAAATTAAACCTTTTTCCAAAACCACTTACATGATTTTGTTTTTGGAATATTTCAATAACAAATTTAATAACATAGTTATGAAATAAACAATACAAGCGCTGTTAACAATTTTCCCATTACAATTTAACTGTTTTTCAAAATCAATAACAATATTTTTCCTGCTTTTCAACATAGTTAACCCAGGTATTTAAAATAAACCCTAATTTTTTTCACAATTTATTCTGGTTCTTAATTTATTCAGTCAGTTCTCTCTTTCTAATCCATAAAATTGCTGTTATTTTTATCTTTTATACTGGTACAACATTTGATTTTCTGTATGGAAAACCTTAGTGTATTTATGTTTTTTATAAATTCGTTTTTGTTTACCACTTTAGCGGCAAAATCTAAAACAGTGTAGCCATTTTTACAGAAAGACAAGTATATCAATATCATTGCAGTTTGAGTGGATCAATACCACTGTGTGTGTATGTAAGGATGATTCGATACTCCTTCTGAACCAATATTTGGTATCAAAACTGTATCAGAACAACGGTATTGATACTGATGCACTATCGTATCAAAAGTATCGTTATCAAGAGTATTGGGATTGGAATATTGTGGCAAGATGTAGCGGGCAGGACAAGATATTGGTATCGCAAACAAGTGACAGAACAGAGTACTGGAATGGTATCGCAAGGAGGTGACAAGGTATCATGCGAATACACGCTATGCTATTAAATGTTATTATATTTATTTAATTAAAAAACCTTAATTCATTTACCTTGTTCATGAATATGCAATAAAAAATTACTAGTACACCTCTATACAAAATACTTAGAAAATATTATGTCTGAAATTTAAAATATTTTACAATAATAATACAATAACATTATTATTTTTTGCCATTAATTTCAATTACAATACTAATATTGTTAATTATATGAAACATAATAAGATTAAAATAACATGAACATTGTAACTTTAACATAAACAAATAACTTAAACATTGTCAAATAAATATGTAGAAATTGTTCAGCCAAACCATTCTTTGTCATTCACGCTTCCGAGGAAGATTAACTTCTCCAAGTTTTTTCTACTAAACAATTTCTTCGTGTCATTACAATAGCTTCTGTCGTTAACAGGGGACGGAAGTAGCCATATTTATTAAATTCATATATGCCTCTTTGTATAATCCTGGGAAAACGTGTTTCTGACCTCCCATAATTCAAAAGGATTACATTTCAAATTCTTGTCATGTCAAATACCTTTAACAAATCTTTTATAAAAAAAAACTTCTTTTTATACAGTAATTTTTAAAGTGTTATTATCTCAGTCAAGACAGTAACGGTTTTGTTTGGTACTACACTTCCTCCGCAGAAGAGACGGGTTTCAATATTTTCTGATACCGATACTACATGTTTTCTTGCAATATCCCGATAGTATCGGAAGGCTGATACTGATACTGCCGGTATCGGAAGCAAAGTATCATAAGTATCAAAACGTCTCTATGTGTATGAATGGTCAAGTGGATCAATATTTCCTTATTGTTTTATCTATATGTAGCAGAAAATGGTATATAACAACAATAACATAAAACAATTTTCACATAACAAAATATATTAATTTTGCACCAAAACATCAAAAAATTAGAATCTAGAATTGAAGCTCTCCAAATTGTATTAGAAGAAATCAATCCCCATATTATTGTGCTATCAGAGCATGATATGAAAAATCACGAAATTAATAGACTTCATATAAATAGTTATAAAATTAACTCCTATTTTTGCCGTACAAATTGTAACAAAGGAGGAGTCATGATCTTGAGTAAAGAGCATATGAAGTGGGCAGAGGTGGCTCTTGCTGATGTAGAAAGTATCAGAGAAGAAAAGAAGTTTGAATTCTGTGCTACAATGTTCAATGTGGGAAAGTTTAAATTTATTGTGGTAGGGTTATATAGATCTCCGAGCTCCGATGTAAATTTATTTTTAGATAGATTGAGTATTCTCATTGGTAAATTGCTTGATAAAACATCAAATGTTATACTTGCTGGAGATATCAATATTGATATTTTAAAAAATGATAAGCCACACTTCAAACTAAAATCTGTCCTCAAAAATTTTAACATGAACTATTTAGTTGATTTTCCAACACGAATATATCAAGGATCAATTTCGGTTATTGATAACTTTTTAACTAGTTTAAATAAGAATAAAACTTTAGTAAGTGGCATAATTACTTCATTGTCCGACCATGATGGTCAAATTTTATAGCTTTTAAATTTAAAACAATCTACAAACAACAACTATTTGATTGATGTTAGGAGGGACATGAGTAAAGAAAATAAGGAATATTTCATTCAACTGCTTGAGGGAGAATCATGGCATTCTGTCTATAACTCCCCTGTTAATGAAAAATATAGTAACTTTATTGAAATTTTTAACTACTACTACAATTTGGCTTTTCCCACAAAACATTTTAAAATTAGAAACATAGGAAACAAATGGATCAACCAAACACTGAAATAGGAGAAAAGGGAAATTATACAATTAATTGTGTAAAAGGGCAAGGTCCACAAATAGTTTAGACCACTTCAAATTATTTAGATCCAAAAGCAAATTATTTAAGAAAAAAATTGTTATCAACTAAAAAAGAATTTTTCAATAACAAAATTAAAAAATCTGATAATTTAAACAAAACTACTTGGAATATTATTAATTCTGAAGTTGGTTGTAAGGGAGGACAATTTTTGAATGATAACATCAAACTCAAAGTAGAAAATAATATTGCTGTTAATACTCTTGAAATCAGCAACATTTTTAATAACTATTTTGTGGATACAATAAAAAATAAAGATAGGCATCAAAATTCTACCAAAAATAAAATTTCAAATAATATTGATATGCCCAGTCTACCTAGTTTTAATTGCAGAAAATTATTTTACTTGTCAGAAACAAACACAGAAGAAGTAAAAGAAATTATTGATTCCTTTAAAAATAAATCTTCATGTGGTTACGATGATATACCGATGACAATAATCAAAGTGGTTAAACAACAACTCAGTAAAATTTTAACTCATTTGATAAATTCTTCTTTTGTTTGTGGCACTTTCCCTAGACAACTAAAAATCGCCAAAATTATTCCAATTTATAAAAAATTTGACCCCTTGGATATAAATAACTACCGGCCAATTTCATTATTATTACCTTCAGTCTCCAAAATTTTTGAAAAAGTAGTTTATAATAAATTATTAAATTTTTTGGAAAACAACAATTATTTAGATGATATACAGCATAGATTCAGAAAACAAAAATCAACAATTACAGCAGCAGTCAGCTTGATTGATTCCATAATAGAATCAATAGATAAAGGTGAGAAAGTAGTTGGAGTATTCATGGACTTGTCAAAGGCTTTTGACTCAGTAGACCATGCATTGTTATTACTAAAACTAGAAGACTTGGGTGTAAAAAATATTTCGTTAAAATGGTTTCAATCTTATCTATCAAACAGGGAACAGTTTGTACAGATTAATAACATTACATTAAATAAACAAATTGTTAAGTATAAATATAGATTGAACCCTGTTAAATGTGGAGTACCCCAAGGGTCAGTTCTGGGGCCTTTACTTTCCCTTTGTTATTTGAAACACATAAAAGAGTGTCTAAATTTTTCTCCAACTACATCTTTATGCATTTATGCTGATGATTCAAATTTAAAAGTATCGGGAAACACAGAAGAAGAAATAGAAATTTTTGCAACAATAGAACTAGCAAACTTACATGACTTTTTTTACAAACATAATTTAAATTTAAACGCTGATAAAACTAAATTTGTAAATTTTAGAACAAAACAATCCAGGCAAATTATAAACACAAACATTATAATTAACGATGAAAGCATTGAAAATATTGATCAAATTAAATGTTTGGGTCTCCTGGTTGACAGTAATTTGTCATGGGACAGTCATGTAAAGTCTGTTTTGAATAAAATTAATTCTGGTTTGTTTGCAATTAGAAAAATTTCTGCTTTATGTAATACTGACAGTTTAAAACTTATATACTATTCTCACATTCAGTCTCACATTGCTTATGAAATATCTTTATACGGTGCCACAAAAAAAGAAAATTTAAATGAAATTCTTAAGGTGTAAGGTAATATTAAATCTAAATTACCACGATTCAGTCAAACATTATTTTAAAGAGTTAAATATTTTAACAGTATATAGGCTCTATGTATTAGATACAATAATGTTTGTTAAATATAATCAATTAGATAAGAGTCCAAATTCCCAACCACATAAATATAATACCAGGGAAAAAAATCATATTTTTTCTCAGCCTCATAGATTAGAATTATTTAAAAATAAAACCACATACGCAGGACTCAAATTCTTAGGAAAAATTCCAGAAAACATAAAAAAGGAAATTGATTGTAATAAATTTAAAATAAAATTAAAGAAATATTTAGCAGACTTGTATTCTTGGGAAGAAATTGATATATCTTTGGAATTGCCTTGTTCCTAATTTTACAAAAAGACATCTGTAAACAATTTAGCCTAAGGAATATTATTAAAAGTGACACTATTCAATGTACTTATGTACCAATATTTTGAAATGAATAAAGAGATTTGTCTATTGTCTATATTTATTTATTTTACTAATATATAGTAGTAAATATATTATTTAAGAAAAGTAAATGTGTAAAACTTATAATATCTTATTGTATTGTATAAGCAATTTTTGTTATCGCTTAGCGTAACTGCAGTAAAGTTACTTATGAAGAATAGCTTAACAATTTCATATAACTTCATGACAGTTCAACCTGGAGTATAATTCTCAGTGAGATGTATCACATTACATATCGACCCCACTTGACCAATCCCACTTCATCACGCTCCACTTGAGCAAACACCTGACAAAGTTAGCATGAACCCTTGAGCAGTCCACTTACTCACACACAAGCGTCACTTGAGCAAATTCTACTCGAAGAGTGGCGAGTTAAGTGTTAGCATGCATATTACAAGCATCGGGACTCCTGTACGGCTTCAGTATCCTCCTGAGCTCTCCTGATTCGTTGAGCCTCTCAATAACCTCAGCATCCCCGACGTACTGTCCCTCAATGAAAACCTGGGGCACGAGGATTTGCTCACTGCCCATCCTCTCACGGGTATCTGCCTGAGTCTCTCAACTCATGAAGATGTCCCGCTCGTCAGACTTGACCAGGTGGGTGCGTAGTATATGGCGGACCTTGAGGCATCTCTATACAGGGATATTATTTCTATAATTTTTATGAAGAGAGTAATTTTTCAAGAAATATTAATAAATAAATATATTTATTCCTTTTTTATAAATTACAATAGTAATATAACATATTATTTTCAAGGAATTAACTGGACAGGGTTACTAGTATTTGTGGCCAGTATACATCACAGTCTAGCAGCTGGAACAGAAACATTATTTACAGCTCCCTACAGTGTATTTAAATATAATTAAATTAAAATGCATTGGTTTCTATGCTTAAAATGCAGTCCCAAACAACAAGCCATCAATTAATTAAATACTAGTGGTTAAATATACATTATGTACACAGTAAATAACAAAATAAACAACAATAAATCACAAAACTGTTATTGAACCTCCAGAAGAAAAAAAAGGACTTATTTTGTGATCTGATAAATAAAATCTGTATTGAATAAAATAAATAACCAGGTTTAAAGATTTATATAAAATTCTCTTAAACTGTCACTCTTCTAAATATTTTCCTGAAATGAATATACAATATTTATGATTGATGTTTGGATATAACTTGTGTCTTTAAATAGGAAGGATGTCATTAGTGTCAGAGCTAGCAAATCTTTTACCCAATTTTGTCTAATTATTATTATTATTCATCTCTAAGACGCCAAGCGTAGAGATATGGGTGAATATGAGGGGTAAATGAGTGTAGTCATTGTTACTATCTGAGTTCGACTTAGCTCAGTAAGGATTACTTATTAATAAACGAATATACCAATAGCCAGAGCAACTATTGGACCTACAGCTTTACATGGAATCTGAACCATGTAGTGTTGGTCTGATTTTTAGTTAACTGACAAGTATGGCACTCAGTTTTCTTTCCTACACAACATCTGAACCTTTTCTACCATCCAACATGGACACCCCAGACTTCTCTAGTAGTGTCCATGTCGATAGAAACCATTGAGCAGACACCATGTCGGTATTAAGAGGACCGAGCATGGAACCTATCGTCTACAATCTCCCAAACACTTTGTCCCCAAGTAGCTGGGTTACAG
This sequence comes from Stictocephala bisonia, assembly GCA_035578905.1. NCBI lineage: Eukaryota > Metazoa > Arthropoda > Insecta > Hemiptera > Membracidae > Stictocephala > Stictocephala bisonia. The sequence continues at coordinate 22,615 of JAQJVL010005226.1, read as the reverse complement.
CACTGTGCCACCAGTGCCAACAATTTTTTTCTAACAATATCTAAGAATATTTTATAACAATATTTTCTAAGAAAAAGAATTCAAAAAATTTTTTGTGCCTGGGCTTTTGGCAACTAATGGCTTAGCCAAACGTTATTTTATACAAACTCTGAAACACAAGTTAGCAGCTATTTGCAAGTATAATAGGTCTCTAACAGAGAACAAGAGAAATGTCTATAGGTACCGAGCAGCTCCACTATCTAACAATAAAACACCCTTAGAATTGTACCTCAGAAAAATATTAGAACTCAGCTTGATCAATTTCTACCTTGTCAGGAATCAATTTAAAAGTGGTCATAAAAACACAAGTTTGACAGTTGAGGATAGAAGAATGTGTACAAGCTTGCCAAGCTCGCTGGTGCTGCAATGGAAAAGGCAGCTAGAAATTAGGTGTGATTACGAGAGAGTTGGGCAAGGTACACTATAACGCCAGGCTATACAGAGATATAGCTTAAAACGAAACATCAATCAATTTAAATTAGGCGAAGTTCAACAACGATCTCAAGTACATTCGAATAAACAACAAAGCTTCAATCGCCACTTCAAAGAAGGTCAACAAAGTTATCCGAAGAAATCATATGGTACAGAAGTCTTCCAATTGCTCAGCTTCCATAAATGTACCTGCAAACAGAACACCACATAGAACTTGAAGATCAACACTCTAAGTAAGTTATGTTGTGAACTAAATCTGAAAATTCCAACTAAGCATGAGCTACTAATATATGTTTTCTTCTCTTTACATATGTTATCGATCTCATATGATTATTGTTAATCTTTTGTTGTTGTTAAGAAATAAATGGACTTCTTATATGTTAATATAGATTTTTTTCTCCTTAAAAATAAGTCTAATTTTACATCAAAGTGATAAAACACAACGGTTTGAAAGACTTAAAGAAAAACCATGGTTATTTGCTTTTTGGTTATCATAATAGAATATTATGTTGATCATAATAGACCGATGCATTTACCAATACAATACGATATTCACTAATAACAACACGATTCATCTTGACGAATCATAACAAAAACTAAATAGATGAACAAACAAACTAAACATCTACAATTATAAGTTTAATCTAAATAAACGCTTATTTTTAGATAAAATATTATCTTTTTAGGTTCCATACAATCACAAGAAGCAATTGAAAGAACACAAAAAACACATCAGCCTGAGGCAGTTGAGTATGAGCCTGTACCGAAGAAACTATCTATAGATGACACACCAGAAACATCTGAAGAACCAAGTGGAAGAAAAGCAATTGATTTTGATGATGTAAAAAATCTTCCAATAGATGCAGGTAATAATTATATATGATTGTTTATTTGTAAATACCCACAGTTCAAATCAATTTAAATTTTTTAAGTTTAATTCTTGCTGTATTGCTTAGTATAGATTGAATAGGTAGTCAATTGCCTTTGACAATAAATCTAACGCTTTTATTCTTTCTATAGAGTATGTTTATCTGACCTGGACAAAAATCAATTAATTTTGGTTTGTGTATATGTGTGTGTGTGTCATATATATACACACACACAGAATATAATATTGACACAATAGAAATATGTATTGACTTGAAAATATTGACGTTTCCTTAGAAAGTGTGATCAGTAAGAAACTAATGGGGGGATAATTGGCTGAAGTCTTTTAAAATTTATTTCATGCCGAGTGAAATCAAACTCAGTTTCACTGGACTTAACTAAGTGCACTAATAGGCAGTTAATATTGATTATGAATGCTAGAAGATAACAAAACACTAATTATGTAAACAAAATTTACCCTGTCTATTTAGGTGTAGGTCTAACAAAATTAATTAATATATCTTTAATCTATTTGTGTATTTAGTTTTTAGTAAATAAATGTCACTTTACTAAAGTTTCCAATTTTATTAATATCAAGTATATTTTTATTTGATAAAAATTGTAATTTCTCAGTTAATAGTTGTTCAATCTTAAAACTTTTTATACAGTTATTTGTATAAATAAATTCTTAAACTTGTTTATAACTTACAGGTTTTTAGTAAAATTTAAGGTTATTAAGATATTTGGCTTTAAAAATTTAAAATGGCCGCCATTTTGAAAAGGAATATTGTGCAAAAATTAAATTTAAATATTACAAGAACACTATAAAGATCAACATTCATACCAATTTTCATGGTTTTATCTTAAATAACTTTAAAGATATTAAGGTTTTAGTAAAAAACCCATACAGACAGATAGCCGGACAATGGAGTGAGATAGATGATTTGTAAACATGAAATTCTTTGTTTGTGTTAACCCAAGGAATGACCTCCAGAAATTTGGCTGGTTACTTACGGGACACCCTGTATAAAAGCCAAATACTACCGACTCACTCACTTATCACGAAATCTCAAAAACCACCAAATGGATATATACAAAATTTAAAGGAAGTTGCCTTAGTATCGAAGGGACCCACTAAGAAAGGATTTTTCAAAATTCCATTGCTAAGGAATACAAACAGCCCCACAAAATTTCATTTTTTCCTTAAGAATAACATTGGGTTGATTTTAGTAAATTAAAAACAGCTGTTTTGTAGATAAATAAACATGTTTATTTTGTATGTTTGACATTATCGTATTGATGCATTAAGAGTTTAATCTTCAGCTGTTAAACAAAAACAAATGAAATGAACCTAGGGTAAGTAATACAATTGGGTATTTATACTATTGAACAAGTAGTGTGGTTGCTGAAGGCAGAGGTTTATCGAGCACAGCGAGTGTCAGGGTTGGCACGTGAAGTGTATAGGGGTGTCCCCTAGTAATTTATACACAGACAGGGTGGAAAAAATATGGAAACACTTTCACAACTTTTGTATGATTTCACTTGTAAAAGTGAAATCTTCTACATGATAATGATTACAAAGAACATACTTTTTGATGCCATTAGCACATTTTATCTTTTCAGAGAGATGGCCCACAAGGAGTTGAACAAAAATCTTCAACATAAGCCTAGGTTGAGTTTGGTATCAAATAAAAGGTCTATTCAAGAGAAATTAATTGCCGCAACACGCAAACTGGACTTGAAAGGTTTACCCTTTTCAGAGAAGTGGTCATTTGAATTTCAAAGTAACTAATTTGAACAATACTATTTCTCCGCTATTTAATGGTTTTAAGTAAATTATTCTGATCAAATATTATACTGTATGGAACACAATTATTATAAAAATTAAACTATCAAATTATCTATGGAAAAAAATAACGTTGTGAAAGTGTTTCCATATTTTTTCCAGCCTGTATATATATACTTTACATTTTAGAAATGTATAATAAAATACTAAGTTATATCAACTTAGTTTTGTACATAATTTTTTATAGATTACATTTTTAAAACCTGGTAAGAAAAATCTTTCATTTTAAAATCAGATAATTATATATCCGGAAGAATGCCTGAAAAAACATGAGGTTTGATTGATTCATTTTTTGTGTTACTTTTCCTTCCTGTTACTAAAGAGTTGTCATTGCATTGAAAAATGTGTTATTATAACAATTTATAATAGTAGGTAGGATATAGTAGGTATAATTCTAGCCTTACTGAATGCATAAGAAAATGCATCTAGAGGTTACTTTTTTAAAATTTTTCAGAAAAGAATCACCAAACTCTAAATATTCTAACCCCTTCAAAAAAGTGTACTCCCTACCCTTTCTCTGTGTTCAGGGATTAAAAAATGTAGGAGTATACCCCTTAGTATATCCTAATATCAGAATTGGTGCTGAAAAAAATAACATTTAAATATTTAGTCCAAAGAAGACGACAATAACTAAATTTAACATCACACTTTATTCATTGTTTATGAAAAATCATTAGTTATCTTTTTTATAAATCTGTATATTATACATAGTTTTATGTTTGTTTCTCCTAGTTTAAAAAGACATTAATTTTGTTCTTTAGTATATTCTATTTATCCGTTATCCTTGATTTATATAAATAATATTTTATTTATTAATGTTTTTCCGGCAAAAGATGAAGTTATGCTTACATTTTCTTAAATCTGCATTTTAGTCTATGTGCATATATATGATTAGACATGAATTTTATAGAAATGTACATTAATTTCAGTTACAGCAGCAACTTTACGAGAGATAGCAGAGACATTTGTTTTGTTGTTTCCAATACGAGCCAATAGTAAGACTGAAGGTGATCCAGTTATGATCCTTCAAGACAACTTTCCTAAAAAAATGACTGTTCAATTTCATGGCAGCAAGTAAGTTCATGTATATAGCATATGGCCTTATGACTTTAGTTGTGCTATTTATTAATCTTTTTTAAGATTAAATAATCTTAAAATACAAATCAAGTAATCTTAAAATTAAATAATCAAGAGTACAAAATATTCTTGTGATATTTTAAAACAAAATCAAGAAAAAAACGACTTCTCTTATCACGATGTTAAATCAAAACCTCTCAACCATTCAATTTCTTGATCCCCCTCCAAGCTGAGCTGGGCTGCCAAGTAACGAGACAAGTTGTCTTCACCAAAACTGGTTGGCTAACAGGCACTAAGAGTATCTGTCACTGATCAGCCTCTTTGTTGTTCTCGTTTAAGTGTGTTTATTTGTTGTAAATCCACCATTAAACAGTTTTAATCTAGTTGTTAATGTTTGCCATTATTATAACTATTCATACAAAATGTTGTAGTAAGAATAAAACAATAAAGATTATGAATAATTACTATTTAAGTATGGTCGGAAATGCATCCTGAGGAAAAGAGTATCCCGCTCTGCTTTTAGAAAGGTGTCTCTAAACTCTGTGTATGGTTCTGTTGCAACAAGAGAAGAGCAAACATCCATCCTCTTAACAATCAAAATGTATGAGTAGGATTTCAGTTAGTAAAAGATTTTTCTGAATTTCGATTCACTTAACTAAGAAATCATTCATGAGTAATGTGATGAGAACAACCATGTGGTGTTAATGGATAATGGACTATTAGTTTGCATTTGCATTGCAAATTCCTTAAGACACCAGTTTTGTTTTTGTTCAATTTTCTTTGATATTTTTAAATAATTGTTGTAACTATTTATATCCCATTTGAATTTATCTTTATCTGTAGCTTTTCTCTTAAATATATATATATATATATATATATATATATATATATATATATATATATATATATATATATATATATAAGAGAATATATATATATATATATATATATTTAATATAGTAATAAATATATTACTATCAACTCTCAATTAGCCCATTTGGCTGGAGAGTTTGTTAAGGACAATGTATGATGTTTGTATTTGATGTAATAATTGATTGAATAAAATAATTGAAATAGAAAAATAAACTTCAAAAGCACAACTTGTGCAAGTTTTTATTTTACTTTCATATTAATTTGGAACTGCAGTGAAGTGGTTTGGACAACAACCTGCTAAGGTTAATTGCTATGTTTAATAGTTTATAAAAAAGAAGAAAGGAACCAAGTCCCAGGGCTGAACTAAATCAATTATTTAGGTTTTCCCCTAAAATACTCATAACAATTTTAAAGCAAATATATATCGTTTTTGTTTGATAGCACAGTGTTATTATTGTTTGTTTAGTCTTACATAGTTTAGTTTGTTTAGCCACAATATGACACGACTTCTTCTCCCTCCGCCAAGAATAACACCCACATCAGTAAGCTCAATTGACTGTGTCTGCACAAACCTAGAGAAAAATTATATCCAGGTTGAAATTCTCAATGCTGGACTTAGTGATCACACAGCACAGCTCTGCAAAATAAATACCTCTGCCCCAGAAACACATAATCAAGTATTCTTTTCGAGAAAGTTCAACCAAAGGAATGTTATGAACTTAAAATCAATTTTAAACCAAGAAATCTGGGAAAGTGTCTTCAATGAACATCAAGCAGAGATCGCTTACAGAAACTTCAGAAAAATTATTGCACAAGCTATTGACCAAACCTGCCCCATAGTAAAGTCTAGGAAGAACAAGAGAAAACATTGTTCCTTAACAAACCATGAAGCCGAGGCACTAAAACAAGAATTTCTACAGGCACAGAACAGATATCTACTGAGCGGAGCAGAGGAAGATAAAAAAAGGATGTCAAATAAGAAAAAAGCTTATGACTTAAAGCTGAGGGCACTTAGACGCCAGGCTACGGCAATCCAAATAGAGGAAGCAGACAACAAAAGCAAAACTATTTGGAAGGTGATCAATAGAGAAAGGAAAACAGCTAAAGATACAGAAAAAACGAGTGAGCTAGAAATAAATGGTCACAAAACCCATGACCCTCAAAAAATTGCTCACCATTTTAATGAGTTTTTCACTAATATAGCCAATGAAACCCTTCTAAAAAATCCTCAACACCACTATCAGCAAGCTGAAAACACAGAAGCGCAAGATAGGATACCCGAAATGTCTCTTCAGCTAACAAACGAACAGGATTTGATTCAAGTGATTAATACCCTAAAAAACAAAACATCTGCTGGAATAGATGAGGTATCTGCAAATCTCTTGAAAAAATGTAAAGAAGAACTTGTTGGCCATTATCATACATCATCAACCGCTCATTCCAACAGGGAGTTTTTCCAAGTGAGCTAAAAATTGCTAAGGTCTACCCAAAATTTAAGAAAGGAAACCACCTGAACATGGTTTTGTACGTGGAAAATCAACCATATCTGCCATAATAGCTTTAACCGAATATGTTATAGACAGCCTTGAGGAAGGAAACATACCAACTGCAATTCTTCTTGACCTTAGTAAAGCATTTGACTGCTTAGATCATACACAACTATGTAACAAGTTGAAAGGAATTGGAGTGGGTGAGAAATCTGCAGAATGGTTCAATAGCTACCTAACTGGAAGAAGCCAGATGGTTGAACTTAAATATACTGACAGAGGAGTTACACAAACAGCGAGATAAAGGCCATTGCCAGTAGTAAGGGGCGTTCCACAAGGCTCCATACTGGGCCCAATCCTTTTTATCTTATTCACCAATGATCTCCCGCACTACATGGAAGACTACAGCAAAACTTTTATGCACGCTGATGACACCGTACTCCTCCTTGGAGAAAAAAAACCCTGAAAAACCCTAAAAAAACTAGTGTTTGACAAAAGAAATGATGCCATAAGCAGGATCCCAGATATCGAAGCTCCAGAAGAAGCCAAGTATCTAGGTTTAATATTAGACCAGAAACTAACATGGACCCCTCACATTGACAGCCTGTGTCGTAAACTAAGTAGCAGTCTCTATGTGATAAAAAGGATAAAAACTATAAGTGACACCAACATAGCCAAGATCGCTTATCACTCACTTTTCGAATCACATCTCCGTTACGGCCTGGAAGTATGGGGAAATTCATCAGCAACTAACCTTCATCGTGTCCTTATCTACCAGAAAAAAGCAGTAAGACTACTAGCAGAGATTGACCAAAGAGAAAGTTGCAGGCCTAAATTCCGTGAACTAAAAATTCTAACAGTTGTCAGCATATACATCCTAGCTGTAACAACCTACGCCTACAAACTACAACTTCAACGAGGCAGAAATAGGCACAAACACAACACTCAACAGGCTATGAATTTCACTCTACCAGTGCACCATCTAACACTCTTTGAAGAAAAGCCTTCCTACATGGGAGTGAAGTTTCTGAACTTGCTACCAGAGACAACTAAAGGACCCAACATAAGCAATACAAGACAGCGTCTATTGGCTTGGCTTGTGGAGAGACCGTTCTACTCAGTTGAAGAGTTTATGAACTGGAGATCTTCACCCATGTTCCAGTGACAACCACACCCCCTCACAGTTGACCACCACCATGAACAAAACTTAAATTATTAAACTTTAACTGTAAAACAAAATTGTGATTACCTGTAACTACAATTTTGTTATTTTTACTCTTGACGCCAATTCTGTACTTGATGTATGCGAATAAAGTATTCTGATTCATATCAAAATGATTGGATATCTAGAAGACTGGTTTATAAACACCATACAAGAAGTTAATTTGACCCTAGAACTATATTTCAAAGCTAGTATGACATTCCCTTTGTATCTGTTGGCGCTGTTCATCATTCAATATGATACAAAGAGTTTGAAGACTTACTCAGCATCTGGTATTGATAATATTCATCTTTTGTTATCAAAGGAGTGTCTGATATAATTGTCACTGTGTTTGCCTAGTTGTTCAACTGGAGTTTATTAATGGGAGAGACAGCACTAGTAAAATTGATTCCAAAAAAAAGACCATTGAATCTATCTAATTTTAAACCAATATCTGTTATGTGTGTAGTACCTAAGGTATTTGCAAAAGTGCATAATTTTTTGTATAAGACAGTACTGCGATTTTGTCACAACTCATCAGCATGGCTTCATTAAAGTTTGTTCAAGCATAATTTTTTGTATAAGAGAGTCCTGCGATTTTGTCACAACTCATCAGCATGGCTTCATTAAAGTTTGTTCAAATAATACAAACTTGGCCTTGTTTCTTGCAGTTACTGGTCCTTATGCCGTTTGCACTTTACGATGGTCACCCTCGGACAGTTCAGTCTTCCTCTCTGTGTTCCATTTAGTTTTAGTGTCTTTGTATTCGTTTTTGTGTTCCATGATTTTGTTTTCTGTGTTCCTTGGTGTTGTCGGCAAGCTCGCTATTCTAGCTTGGCTGCCGACGACGACATGTTTTGTGGCTAGAAACATTTAGCCCTGACTCCGGGATAAAAGAGTGATGGATGGACACCTGCATGGCTACTGACAGCGTTTTCCTGGAGGCACAGTGCGGAACCTACGGGCTGGGACTAGTCCCAGAGGGGTAGCCACTTCTTTCCCCTTTCTGCGCTGCCCATCCAACGGCCTCCAGGATGAAGACATCGATATGCAAGTGAACTAAAGCCAGTTTATTTTCTGGCCCCCCAGCATTGAACATTTTAAAGAATTTATGTGTTTTAGAAGAAGAACCTGTGAAGTATCATCTCTTGTAAAGAAACATTTTGATTTTCTTTAGAACTGTCATTTCAAAGCAAGATATATTTTTAGATTTTATTTATATTTTTTAAAATATTTGTCTTATGAGGGGTTTTCTTTTAAAAAACGGGGTTCTCGGGTAATTCTTTACTTTGTTGTTCCCATTAGGAGTCACCAAGTTTAGCCTGCTAGATTTTGGCGTAATTATTAATTAAAATTTTATTTAACCTCCAAACTGGCTAAAACCTTCCAAATTTCTTTTGTTGCCCGAGGCCCCATAAGTTCAGCTGCCATTTAAAAATGTTGTCCTTTGTTATCTGTAGGTATTGTTTTCTAGTTGTAGTTTATTCATTCATGTATTCTGTTATTTATTTATTCTTGTATGTGTTCATTGTTATTATTTATTTAATATTGTTATACATTTTTCAGAGCTCTATATTTATATATTTATAAAAAAATGTTATTAGGCCTATCCTACTTTTTTACAGAGCTTACCTTTTATTGATACTTTGTACTGTTTATATTTGTTGATCTTGTTTTATTTATTTATTTATTTCTTTTGCTTCGAGGCCAACATATATTTATAAATTTTTCTGTAACTTTTGATAAATATCGTAACTATTTACAAAGGGTCAACAGCCGTTTTGTCCATAACTGTTTTAATTTGTAACTTATTATTTTTTAAATACTTTTGAATTATATGTTTTTTAAATTTTCATTGTAATTAACAATTTTTGTGCCATTCAAATTGTGTTTTTTGTTCTGTGACGTCCTCCTGAGTCCGGTGTCTTTGCACCCACCCTCGATGGATCCAGCAATGTTTTGATAGTATGAAGGGTTGTATCCTGCAGTAGAGGATAGAGCATAGGTTGATACCATTATTAAGATTTTCAGAAGCTGTTCGACAAGCTTCCTCACTATGTATTTTTAAAGAAGCTCACTTCCTTTGGATTCTCCTCAGACCTTATTCATTAAAATCTTACATCTTAGATAGGATATTTTAAGTGCAATAAGGAGGTGTGACTTTTTGCCAGTCCAGGAGTACCACAAGGGTCTAACTTGGGACCTTTGTTTTTCTTATTATTTATTAATGACATTACATCTTTCCTGAACTATGCACTTCTATGCCAATGATATTAAAATATCCATGCAGATCGTTCATGTGTAAAACTAATTTGTACACATGAACGATTATATTGTGACATTAGTGACTAAAGAATCCAAAGAGATTGTACAGTCCATGGTTTTGGCGTCCTCGTAGATTCCAAGTAGATCTTCTCTGAACTTGTAAACTGTGTTGTATAAAAATTTAGGAAGAACTTGGGCCTAATCATGTGGATCGCCAGCTATTTCAATGATAAGCACGCTTGTTTAACGCTGTACAAGTCCTTGGTTCGAAATCACCTTGAGTATGCTACTGTTATTTTGAGTAGGGACCGGGTTTATACCATAATCTAGATTTGACTGGCCAAATCTAGTACATGGAGCGGCTGTGTAGATGCAGCCGTCGAGTTTTTGCAGAGGAAATTCCTTTCATGGATTGAGTGGGAGTTTCCGGAGCTTTGTGGTGGTAAAGCATGCAGAACTGAATTTATCGATCTTATTTGCTCGTCAAGCTGCAACTGACACAATTTTTTTACAGAGGGCTTCATAGCCTTACTGATTCAGTAGAGACTATTAGTCTGAGAGTACCAGAATATACTTTTCGCTCATTAGACCCATTTGTTTGCTCATACTTAGTGCTAGCATTGCAACCAGGCTTCAAAAGCTAGATTTGTTTGACAACTATACAAGAAAATACCATTGGCCAGTTTCTAAGGATGCTAAAAGCAGCATATAATTCTTGACTCATATATAACCAGTTATGCCCCATTTCTCAATTGTTGCATGTTTAGGCTTCAAGGCTGTTTTGGACACTTCATGGTCGGTGTCATGCCCAATGGGTAGAATTAAAAAAAAAGAAAGCTACTTTATTCCTTTGTCACTATCTTTCTGCCAGGAGATCACTCCTTTCTAATAAATGAATAAGTGAACATGTTTACATCCATTTTTACACTACACTTATATATTTTTTAATATTTTACTTTTTGTAATAAAGATTAATTTGATTTGTTGAGATAAGATCTACCTACGTATGTGAAAAAAAAACAAAAAATATAGTCAGGTATATTCTGTGATGAGTGATAGTATAATTTTCTGTGGTAGTATAATTTTATGCATTCATTCCTCTTTCATTTTTTTTCTGAATTACTAAACCATATTAATCTCATTTATTTGACTAATTTTTCCTCTTCTCCCTTAGAAATCTCATCCAAATCTCTATAAGTTCTTACATCTTAGTTGGAGCGGCCGTAGGTAAGGGGCTAAGGTGATGGCGTGCCACCCAATCGGTCCCGGTATGATTCCTCATAGACCACTAACAATTGTTGCCCTGCTGCTCCCATGGTTCAGAAATCATGTAAAGTCGTTGGTCTCCAGGTCAAGGTTAGAAAGCTTGCTTCTTAACTTAACTTCGCTTGCTAAAATAAGACTAAATATCACTTTTTTAGTTCTAATTCTATATTGTTCAACAATCTTAAGAGGTCCAAATATTTTTCTTAACACTTTCCGCTCTTAAATTATTGATGTAACTATTTACCATTTTCCAAGACTCAGCAGAATAGGTCACTACAGGCCCCGTGAGTGTCCTGTAAAGCTTTAATTAGCTTCTCTGGCTTAGCAATTTCGACTTAAACAATTTTAGGTGAGCACAATATGCCACGGGACTACTTATTATTCTATTTTGAATTTTAATGCTGGCTTTATTTTCATCGTTCAGTTTGGTTCCCAGGTAGCCCACGTCTGTCACACCCTTAAATTTAAAACTGCCAATTTCTAAATTGAGAGCAGCATTTTGCCTTTCTTCAGAGGAAGAGAAGTAGATCTCTCATACATTTTGTCTTATCTTTGTTTATAAGAAGTCCTAGTTTTTAATTCTAGTATCTAACAGGAAAAATATTTCTTCTAAGGCAATCTACTTCAACCTGAAATGATTTTGCCACTTTTATAGACTTCATAAAAAAATTATATAAACTTTCCAAAATGTATACACTTCTCAAAAAATTTTAACAAACAATGGTTTTATTGCTTCATTGTTTGATATCTAGGATGGAAGGCGGCTGGAACTGTGAAATAAGAGTCAATCCAAAACCTGGAGATCCACATGGAACCAAACCTAAGCACTTAATTGCTTCTTATTATGCCCCTAAACAGAGGGAGGGCAAAATTAAAGCTGCAACTATTGCAATAGAAAGGCTTAAAAAATATTGCACCTATATTGAGGTAAATGATATAATTTCATATTAATTTCTTAAACATATAGTTGTATACTTTAATTCTGTAAGTTGTCAGCTTTGTAACTGTAAAGTAATTATTTATTCAATGTTTGCTATGTACGAGGGTCGTCCAGAAAGTAAAGAACGATTGCGCATCACGGACGGCGCAGTTCCCCCACCACCGCGGGAGTGGGCTTATTCTTTAGTCCAAACCTTCCGCTTCAGTTTGAGCTGTGTAGCGGTGCCATGAGGTCACGTTTGCGTCTCTTGTGGAAGTTCAAAATGGCGGCGCCAATTGAAAATCCCACCAAGTGTGAAGTCCGTAGTGTGATTCGGTTTCTGAATGCGCAGCATGTTCGACCCATAGAAATTTATAGGCAAATTAAGGCAGTGTACGGTGACAACGCGATGAACGAGTCATCGGTAAGAAAATGGTGCATTCAATTTAATGAAGGCAGAACTAGTGTGCACGCCGAGGAACGAAGTGGAAGGCCGTCACTCGTTACTGACGAGTTGACAGCGAAAGTTGACGAAAAAATTCAAGAAAACCGGCGTTTCACTTTGAGCGGTAGTTCTCAAAGTTCAACAAATTCAACAAAAACCAGTAGACCGCTCAAAGTGAAACGCCGGTTTTCTTGAATTTTTTCGTCAACTTTCGCTGTCAACTCGTCAGTAACGAGTGACGGCCTTCCACTTCGTTCCTCGTCGTGCACACTAGTTCTGCCTTCATTAAATTGAATGCACCATTTTCTTACCGATGACTCGTTCATCGCATTGTTACCGTACACTGCCTTAATTTGCCTATAAATTTCTATGGGTCGAACATGCTGCGCATTCAGAAACAGAATCACACTTCGGACTTCACACTTGGCGCGATTTTCAATTGGCGCCGCCATTTTGAACTTCCACAAGAGACGCAAACGTTACTTCACGGCATCGCTACACAGCTCAAACTGAAGTGGAAGGTTTGGACTAAAGAATAAGCCCACTCCCGCGGTGGTGGGGGAACTGCGCCGTCCGCGATGCGCAATCGTTCTTTACTTTCTGGACGACCCTCGTATATGTTGTTAATAAATAGTGTAATTAGTAATGTTTTGTTTGTTTAGTTTAAACACAGTACAACTAATTAGCCTACATTTCCACAATTACAATCATCATAAAAAGTTTAAGGTGTACTTTCCAGCCACTTTTGGTTCATTCTCATGGAAAAAAAACTATTGAGTCAGTGTGTTGTGTTGTTTATTATACTCGTAATAAAATACATTATAAGTGATTTTTTTTTAAATCAGTAGATTAATCTTTGCAAACAATTTTTTAATCTTTTCTAGTAAAAAGGAGAGGTCGATCTCCATCTTACTCTGCTTACGCCCCATGGACTATTGATCTTTAAAGGGAACTTATTCAGACAGAGTAAGGGGGCGAAACTAGAATAGTACAAATCATACTGACAAATATTAAAGCCAGGATTAAAACATCTGCTGGCCTTACGTCAAACAACTTGTCTGCAAATGTGCGTCACAAATATAATATTCAACTGAAAGTTTCAACAGTAAAATATTTATTTTTTAATTTATAAAGTTAACATCTGCTGGCCTTACGTCAAACAACTTGTCTGCAATTGTGCGTCACAAATATAATATTCAATTGAAAGTTTCAACAGTAAAATATTTATTTTTTAATTTATAAAGTTAAATATTTAGTAATCAATTAATAAAATCTCACAGAAAAGGATTTTATAAATACCCAGTTACCTTAGCAAAACTAAAAAATAAATAAATATGTGGGTACAATTGGAACATTAAAATAAATACCATAGGATTACGATTTTAATAAAACTAAAAATCATAAAAATAAAACATATAAGAAACCCCAAGTGAGAACCATAACAATTAACTCAGGTAAAATGTGTTGTTTTGTGCACTTAAAAAATAAAAATGATTATTCTGATGAAGAAAAATTGCCTGTTAGAAGAAAATATAGGGTTTTGTCACCTTTGTGATGTAAAATAACAACACTTTATATGTGCAAGATATGTAAATCATCCGTTTGCTCCATGTGCATAAAAATCACTGTTATTTGAGGCACATGTATATGCTCTATAGTTGTGGAAGCTGATGAATAGGTTAAATAGAATGTTACATTACATAATGAACTAATGTATAATTAGTTTTTACCACAAGTAGTTTATGTTTTAATATTATAATATGTTTTAAAAGTCAGTTGAACCAATATAGAAATTATTTTGTTTTAAAATGTATAAGGAGCTTTTTTAGTATTTGTTTTATTAAAATTGTATACGCATTATAATACGGAAAATCTTTTTGTATACCTCATAAATTTGTATATTAAAGACTTCTGAAACATTTATGGTCTATCCAACAACACTCTAAAATAAATTTTATCATGTTTCGTACAGTATTTTTCATTCTGTATTAACGAGTGCCTTCAAGAATGTACCCATTCTGATAAATTAAAACTATCCCGAATAAGTCCAATTTATAAAAACTGTTCTAAAGATCAACCAAAAAACTACCGTCCGATTTCTATGATCCCAGTTATATCAAAACTTTTTGAAATAATAATCTGTGACCAATTTACTTTTCATTTAGAACAGAATAATTTTTTCACATCTTCTCAGTTTGGCTGTACACAAAATATGAATACTTTCAACGCAATTGATAGATTAGTTCGAGACATAATTACTTCTTTTGAAAACAAGTCTTTTGCTCAGGCCTCTTTCTGTTACCTGAGCAAGGCATTTGATTGTGTTAATCATGCAGACATTCTAATGAAATTAAAATATTCTGGTATTGATGATGGCCCTCTAAAATTATTTGAAAGTTATCTTAAAAATCGTAGGCAGAAAGTGTGTGTGAATGGGATGTGGTCACAGGAGCGTGAAATTATATAGGGGATTCCTCAGGGCTCTATTTTAGGTCCCTTGCTGTTTTTGATAGCAATAAATGATTTCCCAGCTTCAATGTATGCTAATTCAACACTTCATGCAGATGACACCAGTTTTTTAAATGTAGCAGATAATATTAAAGAACTTTTGGAATTATCACAATTATCAATTCGTAATGCATCTGCATGGTTTAACTCCAATTGTTTCAAATTAAATGAAGATAAAACTAAAAAAATTCTGCTTAGTCTTAAATCTTTAGATAGTGAGGAATTATAGTTTGATGATTCATGGGTCAGTTCCACCAAATTTTTGTTTTTTTTTTTGTTGATAATTGTCTTACATGGAGGCTACATATTGATTACATTACCTCACGACTCTCAAGAGTAATATATCTACTAAAACGTTTGCTAATTTTTGTACCACAACTTTACAAAAGAACTTCATATTTTGCTTTTTTCCAATCTGTTTTCAGACACGGACTTGTTCTGTAAGGTAACTGCTGTAGAATACAGGAAATTATTATTTTACAGAAAAAGGTTTTGAGACTAATGTCTAAATCTAAGCCTTTAGAGCAATGCAAACCAATTTTTATTGACTTCAAAATCTTGAGGGCTATAAATTTATATATATTTGACTCTGTAATGTACTTAATTAAAAACCAGGATCTTTTAGATTTCAACACCATTTTACATGAGTACGATACTAGAAATAAAAGTAATACCCAAATAAAACACCATAGATTGAGTAAAAGTTTATCTTGTCATGTAGTTGTGTCACTGAAAATATATAACAAACTTGTGAACTTAATAAACAAATACACAGAGAAAAAATTCAAAGATAAATTGTACCTATGGCTTGTTAATAATCCACTTTATACACTAAAAGAATTTTTATCAATGAACAATATCATCTTTTAAATCTATTCTCTATCTTTTATCTATATTTATAAAAGAGGATGTTTGTATATATGTTTGAAGTTTATGCGCTGCCAAACCATCCAACCGATCGCCATGAAACTTTAGGATGTTGTCCTGTATACTCCCGAGATGGTTTCTGTGAAGTTTGATGCAGATCCATCCACAGGGTCCCGCCCTATGGGCTCCTAAAGATCCCATGTTTTCCTAAAGATCCTAAATGGAGAATCTGAATTGTTTACAAAAAACATATGACTGTGTGGTTTAATGTAGTTTCACATGCCATAAGCAGATTGAAGTTCTCACAACAACAGTACTGTATATGTTTTGATTTATTGTTAGTTATAAAAGAGACAATACAACATGTCTGTCTGTGTGTATGTTAAACATCAGCCGTTAAATAAAATGAAAACATTCGAAATAGGCTTAGTAATAACATTAGTTGTCTATAATTACTATACTACAAAAAAGAGAATGCAAATCAAGTGCAGTGAGCTACTGTAAATGAATTTAAATAATATGACTTTACTTAATAGGCTACAGTTAAGTTACTAATATTTGAAGTCAAAAGTTACATGCCAAGGCCGAAGGCCGAGGTGTCACGAGCGCAGTGAGAGACGGGGTTGGCACGCGAAGCGTGCAGGGGTGTCCCCTAGTATTAACAAATTTCTTAACACCTCTTCATTTTATGTAGACATTGTATGTTTTTGAGATAAGACAGTAAAATACTATTGATCTTAAAGAAAAAAAAAAACATGTATTTATACAACAACAAAACAAAATAACTCTTATAACTTGTTCAATTTAGAATGTATTATTACAAGATCTATTGTACAAAAATGTATTTAATGGTTAATAAATGTTCTTATTCTTAAAAAGTTTTAGTGAAACAACGACTGTCACTTCACTTTTTCCTTTAGTGAAAGAATAAGTTAATTTTACATTGAGGTCAAATTTGACTACAAAATTAAAATAAGTTTATCCCATGGTGACATTGTAGGGTTAACCATAAAAACCAAATTCACATATATACTGTTGAAGGGTTGGCCGAAAAAACCGTCGCGGAAGCCAGGCAACAAGATTAAATCCAATTCTCGAATTTTGATAAAATGTTCTAGTTAAAATTGAGTTTACCGATTGTTCTGCGAAATGAGTTTTCCGTGTGATGATTCAAGATTTTTTATTTCTCATTAACACTTAACAACTTAACATGCATGAACGATGTTAATAGTAAATACATAAGAACAACTCTCAATTTGAAACAACATCAAAAGAAAAATAAAATCTTAAAAGTAATGAGACCCATCCCCCAA
This sequence comes from Stictocephala bisonia, assembly GCA_035578905.1. Taxonomy (NCBI): domain Eukaryota; kingdom Metazoa; phylum Arthropoda; class Insecta; order Hemiptera; family Membracidae; genus Stictocephala; species Stictocephala bisonia. Next base: position 5,210 of record JAQJVL010005226.1, on the reverse strand, counting down.
CAAAATTAGTTATTTGGAAAGAAACAAAATACTCAACTTGCATTTAATTGGTATTAGCCATGCATCTTGATACTCTACAGGAAAACGGGAAATGGAATGATGGAACAGAAAGTCTGAGTCAACGGCCATGAAAGAGAAGCCGACAGCGCAAGAACGATCTTAGGCAGCCTCATAAATGAACAAGAAGAGAAACCAAAATGTACCGGTCAAAGACACGGTCAGCATTTCTCTGCAAAACCATAACACACCCAGGCAGGGGAGAAAACTCGGTACATCGGTGGTAACAAACCAGAAGAAGAAAAAAACTCAGAAGAGTTGTGTTCCAAGGACACCAAAGAGAATCAAAAAGGAGGAACCCCTCTACAGGGAGCGAACTACCCTGACTGTTGGGCCCGACAAGAAAAGAGACCCTCTCAGAACAGAAACTCAGAGCGCAGAGGTGATCAATCTCTTTGCCCCAAGAAACCCCCAGGAACACCAACTCCTGGATCAACCGTACCCCAGAAAGCCAGGCAGATACTCTAATTCATAGATGGAAGAAGCTTCTCTTCCTCTTGAGACAATGTCCTCAAAGCAAAAGCGATATTACATTACAAAGAAATTCATAGCTGCCTGACCCCATCAAACTCTTGAGAAAGAACAGCAGTAATGGAGGAGGGAGGAGGCATCAGTCTGAAGAATGGATTCTCTGGAAAAATCAGGCATCCACAGGACAGGAGGTTGCATGATAGCCTCCTTGAGAGTATCAAAGGCAGTCTGCTGAGCTTCGCCCCACACAAAAGGGACGCCTTTCTTTCGCAACTCATTCAACAGGGCAGCAAGCTCGGCCACGTTACGGATGAACCTACGGTAAAAATTCAGCATCCCTATAAAACGGGCAATCCCCTTGGCATCTTTGGGAGGAAGAAAATCCCAAATGTCCTGGGTCCTCGCAGGATCTATACAGACACCTCGAGAAGAAATAAGAAGACCCAGAAAAGAAATCTCAGAACGAGCAAAAGTGACTTTTTTTGGATTGACAGTAAGGCCATCAGATTTAAGTCGACTAAAGACTTCCTCCAGATGTTACATGTGTTCCCCGAAAGTCTTACTATAGACCAGAAGGTCGTCAAGATAGTTGAAAACAAACTTGAATTTCACATCGTAGAAGATGGATTCAATAAGACGAGTAAGAGTCTGGGCACCCACAGCAACCCTAGTGAACTGATGGAGATTCCGGGGAACACAGAAGCTAGTCGTATGCCGTGATTCCTTCTTTAATGGAATCTGATGGTAGGCCTGGTTCAATCAAAAACACTGAAAAATTCAGCCTTAGCGAACCAATCAAACGCAGAATGCAAATCAGGTAGAGGTACTGAGTCAATAGCGACGTTAGCGTTGAGCCTCCGATAATCCATCAAAAGCCTAGACTTACCGTTAGGCTTGGGCACAAGAAATGCTGGACTGGCATAAGCAGAACGAGACGATTTTTTATTAGTCAGTTTTTTTATTTATTTATTCATAAGACACCAATCGTCAAGATGTGGGCGAATATGGATTTCGAATGAGTGTGATGAGTGCAGATGAATGAATGTAGTCATTGTTACAAACTAAGGCCGACTATTCCTTAGAAAGTGTCATTAATTAGTAGCCCAATGACAAATGAACAGCCAGTGGTTATCAGCTGATCCTTCTCAAAATGTGTTATGACTCTGATTGGGATCGAACTGAGAACCTTTAGCTTATGAAGCTGGGATCGAACACTCTTGCTAAGAAGATCTTCAATCATAGCCCTCATAACTTCCATCTTTGGGGGAGCAAGTTTGTAAGGATGACTTCTAACTGGCTGAGAATCGATGAGGTGGACCTCATACTCCAAAAGAGAAGTGACCCCAAGCTCAGACGTAAGCACATCAGGAAACTGCAAACACAGCCTCCTAGTGGTCTCCGCCTGCTCAGGGGGAGATGACAAACCGGATCCACCTTGGGTTGTTCGGGCTCACAACCCACCTCTCTAACTGCAGGAGGGCAGTCAGAATGACCTACTAGAGGCACCAAAACTCGCCGAGTAAAATTGAAAAACATCTGGCACTTCTGGAGGTCAAGCACTATTCCACTTTTATAAAAAGAGAAAAGGTGATGATACTGCATGCCGAACCAGAATCAAGAAAGGCTTGACACACTGTACCACCGAAAGAAATGAAAACGCAAGGACACACTGAGGTGACCGCACTAAGTCCAAGAGAAGCCATGCCAGCAAGGCCCAAAAAATCCCAGGCACTCCTGCTATAGACACGTATCATAGGCAAATGGTTACGGTCACTCGCAACAATGCAGGGAGCTACCGTGGAGGTAGCCCCCGAGCTCAGCGTTTCCCGTACCACTACCCCAAGCATGTGGGCAATCATGGCGATTGTAACCAGTTTGGCCACAGGCAAAACAAACAACAGGAGGTCGAGAACTACGACCCTCCACTGGCTGACTTACACCCACAGACATAGCCGGTCGACGGGGGGGGAAAGCACGATGACTCTCTGGTCTGAGAACTGCATGCTGCGCGAAACAATGCACAGGTGATGCAGCTCCTAAAAAGACAAAGGAACAACAACAAAAACTAATCTGCACCGTTCTTCAGGAGAGATGACACAAACGGTTTTCGTTTCAGAAAGTGTGAGGCGCAACACTCAACGAGCTTTCTTGATTGAAGAAACACAGGCTACCAAAGTCTCACTCCTACTCCTATGCTGCGAACGATAGAACTTGTCCATGAAACGATAGAACTCCCTGAGTAGAATGGGTATGAACGAAGAAAGTAACTCTCAATGCAATGAGTCCACCGAGGCATCATTGGTCAAGACAGAACTTAACAAATACCCAACAGGACCTCTGCAATAAGGGTTAATAAGACAAAGCAAGTTCCCAGCCTGCATGGCGAGCATCTTACTAAGTCTGAGAAAGACATCTAGGAATTTCAAAAGTTCCTCTGGGTCCATTCCATCGATCACAGGGAGACTCTGGATCATGGGCGTTAAAGGATTGGGCTGCTGGTGGTAGCTCAGCTGCAGAAGCGAAGAAGAAAAAGCAGGAGCCAAAGCAGGTGGTGCAGCTGGAGCAGGACCACAATCAACCTGAACAGAAACACCTGCAACCTGCGCCGTTGTCTCAGCCTGCAGCCTTGATACGTTAGGCGATGGCAAGAAAGTAGGCTGCTGATTCAAAGTAGTGGGGGTTGTGGAACCAGAGAGTGCCTGAAAATCTCCTCAAGCATAGACACACTCTCTAGGATCCACGCCCTATCTAAGTAACAAAGTGAATTGCCTTAAGTTTTTTTTTTTTTTTTTATTTTAACAACCCATGAAACAACAAACCTCAAATTTGTAAGACAGTCAACATTAATCTACCAACTGGCAAGAGACAACAGCCAACAACAAGTGAACATTTATAAAGCCTTTTTTTTTGTGATTAGGTATTTGGAAATAAAGAAATACTCAACTTACATTTAATTGGTATTAGCCGTGCATCTTGATACTCTACAGGACTGAGGCGAGATATGAACAACCTAATGCGAAACTTAAAAACCAGTGAAACGGGAAATGAAATTGATGGAACATAAAGTTTGAGCCACCGGCTACGAAAGAGAAGCAGACAGCACAGGAACGATTTCAGGCAGCCTCGTAAATTAATGAGAGGAGAAACCAAAATGTACCGGTCAAAGACAGGGTACAGTAACAAAAATACTAACTATTTACAATCAGTTCTTAGAAAAAAGAAGTGATATGCTTTGGAGTTTGAATTTTTATTTATTTGTTTTTTTTTTAGTATAGAAAGTTATGGTAAAGAAATTGTGTAGAGAATGAAAAGTTTGTGACCAATGTTTATTTATTTTTTTTTAGTATAGAATGTTATGGTTTCGAAAATGTATAGAGAAGAAAAGTTTGTGACTAATTTTTTCAAATTCAGATATTAAATAAAATATTTATTTAAAAATACTTATTGAAGAATTGAAATGATCTCTTCTAATAATCCAACTCAATATAAAGTAAATTTTTATTTTTATGAGGTGACTGGAAACTGCATGGTTACCAATTACAAAATATTTATCTCATGTTTAAATATTTGTTTTCCATTTAAAAATCCCACTGTAAAGCCAAAGTCCAATACATGGTTTTTAATGTTAATACTGAACATTTTTATATTGTTTTTCCTCAATAAGTATTTTTAAATATATAATTTAAAATACAAGGAGGATACCGATTGTATGATTGATATGGACTAAAATTCGTTATGTCACCAAATTAAAATAAATTGGTCACCAAAAGTCCCCGATTTTTGTATCAGCCTACTGGTAGAAACCCTGTTCCAGATAGCGCTATCCGAATAGTTGCAAGCCTACTGTACTACACAATAAATAATAATATTAGTTCATATTTTATAAATATATATATGATAATAAATTACTTACTATTATAAAATAAGACATAGTAATACTCATCCTAAGAATAACCAAACATTTCTTATTAAGATATTCAAATCAATTTAATAACAATTGTAATTTTTTGTTTTGATTCCAGCCTAATCCTGAATGGTTCAAGGAAGGAAAAACACCAGATTTTATAATAGATAGAATACAATGTAATAAAAAACCAAGAACTTACATGTAAGTGTCAGGAGCATATTTTAAAGTAAATTCACTTAAGTTTGTAAGTGATAATTAGCGTTAAGCAAATTTAGAAACTCAGTGTTATTCCAGATTAAAATGTTCTTGTACATTTACAGGTATTGGTTGTGCTTATCTCTAATGCTAAGAGAGGTAAGACAAACTTGCTATATAACAAGTAAATCAGACCTAGACCATGTGGTTTGTATTCCAAATAAATTATAGATTTCTCCATCTCTTGTACATGGGGTTGAATGTCCCACAACTCCTCTTCTACTGGAGACTTACAATCATGCTTTAGAATTTTTACATTCATAACCAGCATGCACCAAAGTCAGATTCTGTATGGGTGGTAGAATAACAGGTGTACTGGATCTTGGGCAGTACACCGCCATTATCAACTTCATAGTCATTTGGTATTGGTACCAAGGCACATACAGTGTTATTGACTCACCCATACATGTACAGTGTTGAGGACCCACCCCCACTTGTATGGGTGCGAGGTATACTTCCTATTTGCTATCTGGGAGACTGTGTCAATACAACAGGTATTGTACCCACCTCAATAAACATC
>JAQJVL010005225.1:0-37154 GCA_035578905.1 Stictocephala bisonia | reverse complement strand
CCAGTCTACCAACTACGTCTCCATCATCTCCTCGTAGACGTAGCTCACGTCTTAAAGATAGACTTTAAGGCTAAATCGAGGACGATTTTCTTTCAAAGGGGGAGGATTGTAATAACTATATGTTATTGTAATGACTATATGTTATTGTAATGAATATGTAATTATTATATTATAGTTATAATTATTGTAATATTTCCTACAAATATTGTATATATTTAGTTTGTAATAATTATGTTCTTATATTCTACTTCTCTGAATCATCTAGTGATTTCAACACTGAACAGTCAACAGGATGTTGATATAACTCTTGGCTAGGAAGAATACTGAGATCAACATATTTGTAACAAATGATCTGTAAACAATTAAGCTCTGAACAAAACCACTGACCATTCCTCCAGCAGCTTTAGACGACACCAGACATTAGACACTAGACACTAGACAGACTAGACCAGACCAGAGTTAGTAGAGTTGTTGGACTACGGTAGTTGTTGAACAGTAGTTTCTCACTCACATTTCTATTTCATTACTAAATCTTTCTAAGTCGCAATTATTACTAAATCTTTCTAAGTCTTTATTTCTAAATCTCTTCTAAATCTAATTACTATTTCGGAGCTTATTTGGCATATATAATTCTTATTTTGTTAAATGTGTTATATTGAAGAATATAGTGGATTTTATAGTGAAGTGAACTCTATAATTTCTTAATAACCTTTATTTGTTCAATTCCTTAAATGTAATACAAACTATTCAAACATTTTAGTAAAGTCGGGACATTACAATAGTAATACAATAGTTACTACGTTTATCCTGGGGATGTGGGGAGGGGGGGAGGGACTAACAAGGCGCTGGCCCTGCCATCGCTTGGGGAACTGGAGAAATAACTCAACACACATGTAGCGCACTTTATGATGCTTCGTCTGTTCTCTCTTCTCTGTGCTTGAACGTAATATAATTAACCATCGGAATCGTAAGTTATCTCGGAATTATGCAGTATCTAGCAACAGTAAGTAGCTCATTACTTACGAACGGTTACATAATCACTCAGAGAGGGAGGAAGTGATTTAAGAAGCGTAACACGTGAAGTGGGTCTTGATGAAAATTAAAGTGAAGTCGTTACAAAGGTCGGATCGTAATTGTCAGGAAGTTATGAGTCTCTCAGTCTCGCAGACCTTCACGGAGAAGAACTTGTTCAGGAACGACCGTTTATTAGCTTCATTTTCACGTCCTCTTAAATATCAAAGACAAAGAATATTTTTGAAAAGAACATATTTTTAAAATGTGTGTATAAATAATCCCCGGATAGTAGAAGTATGAGGGCATTAAATTTAAAACATTCAAATAATGAAAAATAACAGAAATATTCATTAATATTTAATAAGATTCGGGTGTTCTGCAAGGAAGAGAACTGAGAAATCAAGGCTGTCAATTTATCGAAAGTCAGACCAATCTACGTAGATCGGATTTGATACTAACCTGTAGTTCCCTTGGTTGCGTTGTTTATTATAATACTAACAAATGGTCCTTTAAAATGAAAAGTCGAACTTAGTTAAAGTTAAAGACTACACTTTTAAAATCATTACACAGAGAAGAAAAGAAACAGAGGTCGATTTCTTATGGCCGCAGTGAATGCCTAAATCACGTCCCACACTATTCGCGAAAATTCGAACTAACGTTTGGTGAACTTGTGGACAAAGGTTCAGTAATTAATGATAATATTATAGTGCATTTTCATAATGAACAATAACTGTAATACCGCTACATACTAATTACTTAGGAATTAAGAGCCACGGGCACTCTGTATATATTTTACTTATGAGAAACTAATAATTTTAAATTAATTAGGTAAGTTAACGCTATCGTCGGTTCATTTCAATATTGAATTTCAATTTTTTGGCGCCTTTAAAGAGTGTGATGAATAAAATTCCATGTATTGTTAATTGAAAAATAATAAGTAATCGAATCGTAGTAGTGTTAATAATATACATGGGTAAGTTATCTCTGTTGCATAAATATAATTATGCAAATAAAATATTGTCGTGTCAAACATTCCGTATAAAATAACAATTAAATTGATTTTCCCAAAGCTAAATGTAATTATTTATATAAACTTTTATATTTATACTTTCCAGCAAAATGTTTAATACGCCCTTTTTAATTTCTGAAATGTATCGAATAACTTAACAATCAAAGGTAGTCTGATTGATACAGTTGTGAAATTTAAAGTGTTCTTGAAAATTACAAGCCGTAAAATAAAAATTCATTATCTTAGATTTGTATTCATTTTAAATCGTCGTTCTTTTACTTCACTGGGTTCTAAGAAGTTGTAATTCTTGTATTATTGCGTCCTACATTTCGTTTCTATTGATAAAGGAACACTTTACTGTGAATTAGTTAAATATTGCTCAATTAATACACTTGCACTAAATTAATAATCAATAATTTAGTTCCTAAGAATGTTTTACTTATAAGAATAAAAATATAAATATTCAATACTTACTTGAAAATATCAGCAGACACTGCTCTCTTCCAACCCACACCACTGAACGTTCGCGAATAGTGTGGGAGCTTCCCGAACATTCGTCGAGTCAACATTCGGCGAACATTCGTCTCATTTGATGAGGCCAAAAAACCGCTTCCAGAGTGAACATGGCCGAATGTCCGCGAACCCCTCATATTCGTGAGGTTCCCGGACTTCGCCGAACATTCGGGCATGTTCGCGAATAGTCTGTGACCGGCTTAAGGCGCAGTTATAAATAGATTACAACTAACTCACATCTTTAGTAATAAATGTGTAATAATTATTACGTTCATACTCAAAAATTGTGTGGGAATAAGGGTGGGACTGACAAGGTGCTGGCTGCCATCTGACTAGAAATCGGGAGAAGTAATTACTCGACACAACACACATTTAGGTCACTATTGGATGCGACATCTGTTTGTATGTTTTCTGTGCTCATTCCCAACTCATGTTTTACCATATCTTAACGATCGGTGCCTTAGTAACAAAATTTATAAGGAAAGTCAGGTTTCAAAAAATATTTATGATTAATTGTATTCTGAAGTTTTAATACAACAGTCATCAGTCAAAAGGGGTGAAATGTTTTAGTGAATAAATTAAATAAGTAATAGTATAGAAACGTTACATACAATTAAGTAGTCTTGTATGTGCTGCAGGACAGTGTAACAGTCTCCAATCAATTCACCCCTTCCCCTTCCACCCCCCCCCCCGGTCACCCTTTCAACCAAACATATTTCAGTAACGTCCTGTCAGACTCAGGCATTTCTATTTTCCTGACGTCCAATTTGTGTGAATACGCTCCAACGCTCAACTTAGTTTCGCCACAGGACAACCTCGTCAATTTATGAACTAAACCTCAACAAATGTACGGTTAGTTATAAAGTCAAGAACCCCCCCCCCTTTACTGTATGACGTTTCAAACTGTGTAACTAAATAGTGACAAGTGTTTAGTTAGTTGTACAGTAAATAATCTGGCTTTTTACTCGTATTTTTAACTAGCAGAAAAGACTAAACTTGTAAAAGTACCAGCAATAAAGTGAAGAACCTTCGTCCTTTAGTGTTCTCCCCCCCCCCCCCAAGAAAATTAACTATTGTGTAATTGCACCGAGAATTGTACTATTTTTTGTGTACCACCAAAAAAAGATTTCAAAATAGGTTTTCCATAACAAAAAATAAAAATACAGGATATAAATACTCAAAATTGATGTGTATGACGATAAATTATCTGACCATTTTAGCCTTCAGTGAGGTCAGGTGTTAAGAAATCCATACAACAAAATAATTAATTAGAGTCACTTAAAAATAATTAATAATATAAGCAGCTAGCCTTCTGTAGCGCTCACTTTTAATTACAAAGAAGGAATTTTATTATTTATACATTTAACTTAATTAATTAACTATTATTATATTTTTATAACTATTATATTTTTCGGTAAAAACTGTTAGTAAATAATAAATGTATACGAGTATATATAAAAGTCAAATACCACTGACTGACTCATTCACTCACTCATCACAAAAGTAAAAAACCACCGAACGGATTTACACGAAATTTTAAAGGAAGATAGCTTTAATATCGAAGGGGTCCACAAAGAAAGGATTTTTCGAAATTCTATTTCCAAGGGGTACAAATAGCCCATCTAAATGAAATAAACACGTTTAAAACAGGCTAAGTAATAAATAGGTAGCAACACATGGTAGTGTGAGTAAAATAATGTAAAAACATTAAAATTTTGTTTGTACGTTATAAAGATAATCTATTATTATTTGTAGTCAAAGTCACATGCCGAGGTGTATCGAGCGCAGCGAGAGTCGGGGATGGCACGCGAAGCGTGCAGGGGTGTCCCCTAGTACTGTATATATTTTTCCCTAAAAAGCAATAAATAATTTTATTGCTGTGAAACATAATTTAAAAAATATTATATCGCTCTTTTGTTTATACTTATGTTTTCATAACCCTTTTTATGCTCAAACGTACATAGTAAATTAATTTATAAGAGTAACCGTATGAATATAAAATAATTTTAGGTATTGTCAGCTAAACTTCATATACAATATTATCAAAACCCAAGTAATATTATTGTTTTTATTCTATTAACTTTATTATTTGCAGGAGACGACAGTTTAACTATAAAACAATTTTAATTTGCCTTCTATGTGCTTTGCGGGTTTGGATATAGTATATTTTGGTTTGGTTTTGGTATCTATTTTGATTTTACTTAGTATATTGTGTTTTTACCAAACGAAAAAAAGTTTTGAGTTAATAAATAAATCTCCTGACATCTCCACTTAATATGCCAAGTTATTATTATTAATTTTTTCCAAACTACCTCGTAGTATTAAGGCCTCCTCAAAACTTCAATTGAGTACATTTGTCAGGTTTTTTTGGTTGCCTAAATTAAATTGTGAGTCTGTAGTGTTTTATTTTTTTTATTATTATTATTTTTTTTTTTTATCCAAAGTGAAACTATAATACCCAATGGTAAAACAAATTTTTATAACCAAATATGATTAAAACTTACCTTAATTACATTATTTATTCATGCGTATTTATTTTTTTATGGATATTAGGAACAAAAAATCAGTTAATAAAAATCTACGAATCACACTGTAATGGCTGTATAGATTTTATTTTATCATATTTTATCACAACGAAAAAGTTTGTTTTTATTATTCTTTTTACTACAATTTACTTTCATGTTCCTCTACAATATTTATAATATTTTAGAAATATTTAAAAATATATTAATAATTAAGGTTTTTTTATTTTAACTGATGAAAATCATAATTGAGGTTTCTTATATGTAGTGTTAAAATGTCTACCAATTGCTCAGTAAAATAGATCAAGTTTAACATTTCGTTTATTATATGTTAAAAACGTTGTAGAGAGAACATATACACAATGTTCTCTCTATATTTGCTTGCTGAACCGACCAGTCTCATAGAGGGTATGAGGGCGGATAATTCCAGCTCCACTTTGCACCTGTGTGGTGCGCTAAAATAGTTTGTCCCAGTTTCCAAATTGATATACATTGCAAGTATTAATCATTTGTTTTACGTAATTTTAATACTGAGCGTTCCGTATTCTTCAGATTGAAAACAATAACAACTTTATTTTTAAGCATGTGTACCTGGACAACTTTCCTGTGTATTTAGCTAAAACGTTTCAATGATAATTGCCTTGTAGTGTAAATTAATATGTTAAATGTTTATGCTAAATACAGTATATGAAAGGATGCTAATTATAAATGTTTGTCCAAAACAAAATTATGACCTGCAAAAATATTCATTATTATTTAGCATAAAGATGCCGGTCGTAGAGGTATGGGCGTATATGAGGGGCGAATGAGCGAGATGAGTGAAGGTAAACGAGTGTAGTCATTGCTACTAACGAACGTTGATTATTCCGTAGAAAGAACCATTTATTAATAGCATTGATTTTACAATACATAGATATACATTTATATAGTATAATCAATGTTAATAGTCATAGCCAGGACAACTAATGGACCTACAGCTTTACGTGGAATCCGAACCACGTAGTTTTGGTCTGATTTTCAGCCAACTCATTACCAGCCTGATACAGTACTCAGGTCCCTTCCATACACAAGCATCTGGACCCTAATTACAACCCAACATGGTCACCCCTAACCTCTCTAGTAGAATTCACGCCGATGGGAACCAATGAGCGAACGCTTTGTCAGTATAAGAGGACTGATTATAGATTATCACCTACAATTCATTAATACTTTATCCCCAAGTAGCTGGATAAAGTATTAATACAAGGGATTAATACAAGTACAAGTACCCCTTCATTATAATACAAGGGATGTTTCAATCCCTTAGAAATAGAAATATGAGATATTCTATCTTGGTGGGTCTCTATAATACAAAAGCTAACATCCCTGCAAATTTCAGCAAAATCTATTTAGTGGTTCCGGCGATTACGTAACGAGTGAGTTCATATAAAACGTTTATGTATATATTAAGATTTACAGGTTGTTTCAAAACTCTTGTTACATACTTTTGGATTTTGTTCCATAGACCAAAAGGAGCAAAACACTATATGTAAGTAATGGTCTATCTCTTTTCGTTTATTGTCTGTACGTATCTACGTGTTTTTTACTTAAATATCTATACTTGTTCAAAAACTCAACTTAATTCAACCAAACTTCAGAAACGTATTTAATTTAATTATATCTTAATAAAACAAGTTTGGTAAAATTTGTCTTTTTAGTTCCAAAATGGCTGCCGTTTAAAATATTTAAATTTAAATAACTAAAAAGTATTAATGTTATTAAAATATTACTAAAATAACTTTTTTTAGAATATTTAAATACAAATTAAACAGTATATTACTTTTTAAAATCTAACATAAAACAACTAAATTTTTGCAAATTTAGTTTGACCGTGCATGTTGTTTGCATGTTGGTTCTGTAGGTTCACAGAACATGCACGGTCGAAATAAACTTGCAAACATTCAGTTATTACATACGCTTTTAAGTCTGGCAAGCTTGTAAATATTTATAGCATAGAAAATTTCATTGTAAAAAATGAATTAAGGGGAAAAGGAAGCTGTTAGGTTCTAGTTGAGGAAAATAATTTTATTGAAACAGTAATTTTAAACGTCTATACACGTTAAGTTTACTATTTGGTTGTTGCATTGGGTTTACGATTTGATCAGACGGCTTATAATTAGAATGTAAGGGCACTAGCGTGTGATGAATGTTTTCTAATCAGTGTTCAATGTCGGTGAAACCTCCGATATGTTATTGGTGTTGAGTTGTTTGTAACATGTGGAGCGGAATATCTGTAGAACCAGTGACCCAGTTAGAACAATGCCACTGTCTCCCTATGAGTTGTTTGTAACATGTGGAGCGTACTATCTGTAGAACCAGTGACCCAGTTAGAACAATGCCACTATCTCCCTATGAGTTGTTTGTAACATGTGGAGCGGAATATCTGTAGAACCAGTGACCCAGTTAGAACAATGTCATTGTCTCCCTATGAGTTGTTTGTAACATGTGGAGCGTACTATCTGTAGAACCAGTGACCCAGTTAGAACAATGCCACTATCTCCCTATGAGTTGTTTGTAACATGTGGAGCGGAATATCTGTAGAACCAGTGACCCAGTTAGAACAATGCCACTGTCTCCCTATGAGTTGTTTGTAACATGTGGAGCGTACTATCTGTAGAACCAGTGACCCAGTTAGAACAATGCCACTATCTCCCTATGAGTTGTTTGTAACATGTGGAGCGGAATATCTGTAGAACCAGTGACCCAGTTAGAACAATGTCATTGTCTCCCTATGAGTTGTTTGTAACATGTGGAGCGTACTATCTGTAGAACCAGTGACCCAGTTAGAACAATGCCACTATCTCCCTATGAGTTGTTTGTAACATGTGGAGCGGAATATCTGTAGAACCAGTGACCCAGTTAGAACAATGTCATTGTCTCCCTATGAGTTGTTTGTAACATGTGGAGCGGAATATCTGTAGAACCAGTGACCCAGTTAGAACAATGCCATTGTCTCCATATGAGTTGTTTGTAACATGTGGAGCGTACTATCTGTAGAACCAGTGACCCAGTTAGAACAATGCCACTATCTCCCTATGAGTTGTTTGTAACATGTGGAGCGTACTATCTGTAGAACCAGTGACCCAGTTAGAACAATGCCACTGTCTCCCTATGAGTTGTTTGTAACATGTGGAGCGTACTATCTGTAGAACCAGTGACCCAGTTAGAACAATGCCACTATCTCCCTATGAGTTGTTTGTAACATGTGGAGCGGAATATCTGTAGAACCAGTGACCCAGTTAGAACAATGCCACTATCTCCCTATGAGTTGTTTGTAACATGTGGAGCGTACTATCTGTAGAACCAGTGACCAAGTTAGAACAATGCCACTGTCTCCCTATGAGTTGTTTGTAACATGTGGAGCGTACTATCTGTAGAACCAGTGACCCAGTTAGAACAATGCCACTGTCTCCCTATGAGTTGTTTGTAACATGTGGAGCGTACTATCTGTAGAACCAGTGACCCAGTTAGAACAATGCCACTATCTCCCTATGAGTTGTTTGTAACATGTGGAGCGTACTATCTGTAGAACCAGTGACCCAGTTAGAACAATGCCACTGTCTCCCTATGAGTTGTTTGTAACATGTGGAGCGTACTATCTGTAGAACCAGTGACCCAGTTAGAACAATGCCACTATCTCCCTATGAGTTGTTTGTAACATGTGGAGCGTACTATCTGTAGAACCAGTGACCCAGTTAGAACAATGCCACTGTCTCCCTATGAGTTGTTTGTAACATGTGGAGCGTACTATCTGTAGAACCAGTGACCCAGTTAGAACAATGCCACTGTCTCCCTATGAGTTGTTTGTAACATGTGGAGCGTACTATCTGTAGAACCAGTGACCCAGTTAGAACAATGCCACTATCTCCCTATGAGTTGTTTGTAACATGTGGAGCGTACTATCTGTAGAACCAGTGACCCAGTTAGAACAATGCCACTATCTCCCTATGAGTTGTTTGTAACATATGGAGCGTACTATCTGTAGAACCAGTGACCCAGTTAGAACAATGCCACTGTCTCCCTATGAGTTGTTTGTAACATGTGGAGCGTACTATCTGTAGAACCAGTGACCCAGTTAGAACAATGCCACTGTCTCCCTATGAGTTGTTTGTAACATGTGGAGCGGAATATCTGTAGAACCAGTGACCCAGTTAGAACAATGCCACTGTCTCCCTATGAGTTGTTTGTTACATGTGGAGCGTACTATCTGTAGAACCAGTGACCCAGTTAGAACAATGCCACTGTCTCCCTCTGAGTTGGTTTCTCATTGCCGTTCTATTAAAACTAGTTATTTCTTGAATGAGGCAGCTTGGTCATAGTATTAACACGTATTTAAACGTCATTATCACTTGCTTATAATCATCTTGGATTTTTACTTTCTCCCATATGCGTTAACATAGAGAAAGTATTGTGGTAGTCCAAACAAAATTTATTTACAAGTTGGTTTAAAATCCATTTTAGGGTTCCCTGAACCCAAAAATGTGTTTTTTCGAAAACAATGTTGGTGTCTGTCCGTATGTGTGTCTGTCTGTGTGTGTATGTGAAGTTCGCTGGAGACCAAATGTGTGGATCACTTTATATGAAATATTTCATGTAGGTGCATTTACCCAATATCTTCAGACCGTTTTTTTCTCTTTTTTTTTAAACTAAATTTTTGTTATGGCCAGAAACATACAAAAATTGAATTTTCACAAACACGGCATTAACGATTTTGATTAAATTTTCAAAAAAGATGTAAATTAAAATTTAAAATATTTTAATAAAAACCGCATGTCTCTAACTTAACTAATTTTTTAGTTATGACAAAAAAACATATTTGGGAATCAAACTGTTAATTTTCAATTTTTTTATTTTTTAGTGTTTAATATGGGGGAACGTTTGCGCCAATTCTTTAAAACCATTTATTGTATTAATTAATCCACGGAGAAAAGGACTCAGAGGTCGCTGTGAATGGCCACAGCGAACGCCTCAGTGGCATTCTCATATAGATCACAACTAGTTTACATCTTTATACAGATTTAATAATAATTATAACGCATATCCTTGAGGATTTGAGAACTGACAAGGTGCTGGCCGTGCCATCTACATGGCAAACTGGAGAAATAATTACTCAACACATAAGCACACTTTTTGGTGCGACTTCTGTTTATTTATTCTCTGTAATGTAAGGTGAGCCTTAACCTTTGAATGTGTTCAACTATCTAAATATATTAAATTGATTAAGTTTACACCTGTTTGTGAAGGCTCTTAAGTTACTGTTTAGCGATTCCCAATACGATACCTCTCCCTGCATGATAATGTTCGTCTCTACCCCTAGTTAGAATACATTTTGACACTCAATACATTAATCTTTCCGTTACATAGAGGCTTGCCACAGATAAACATTTTAATTTTATAACATCTGGTTGGCACTAATATCTTTAATTAATTAAGGTGATTAAATCGCTTGTTTTTTTCAATTTAAAAGCTTTAATGAAAAGTTTATTGTTTAAACAAGATTTTTTACAACACCAATCCGTAGAAAAGTTGTAAGCAATACAATCCATAATACTCCGTCATCATTACGTGAATTTCGCAGTAGTCAGTACAAACAGTGTTGTATGAAAATTCTTAATTCAGGATTAAGTCAAGGAATTTTGTGGTGCATACATTCCTCACCTTATTACATATGTGAACATGATAGTTAACCGTGCAGGAGTATATTGTTAAACAATAATAATAGTAATTTATGATGTTACTTGTACGGTATATAATACGTCTCATGAATACGAGATCGTACAATAAAATATAATTAAAACAGTTTGCAATAAGACGTGTTTTATTACAGGTGTTGTCACTGAGATGAATCGTCAAGTTTAATAATATCCTTTGTACCAGCCTCTTTGTTATATAACATAATACCTATCAACCCTTTCAAGGCCGGGATTTTTTTTTTCTTTTTCGGGTGTATTTTCCATGTTTAAAAACAATTGTTGACATATATATATATATATATATATATATATATATATATATATATATATATATATATATATATATATATATATAAGTAGATAAAAAGCCCAGGAAATAGACTCACTTTCGGGTATCTTCGGGTCGATTTTCCAAGATGGCGGCCACGTTCGGGTATCTTCGGGTCACGTGACCGGATCCAAGATGGCGGCCGGAACCGGATCCAAGATGGCGGCGCCCATTTCCCGCCAAATTTTCTAACCTCACTTTTCCTAACCTCAAATTCCCGCCAAATTTCCCACGCTTTTCCCGGAATTCCCCAAATTTCCCGAATTTCCCTCAAATTCCCGATTTTCCCTCAAATTCCCCAAAATTCCCTCCAAATTCCCACATCATACTATATGAAATACACTGTTAACCTTGTTATACTATATAAAATTCATTGTTAACCTAACTTTTTCCGTGTTATACTATATAAAATGCACTGTTAACCTTGTTATACTATATAAGATACACTATATAAAATACAGTCTTAACCTAACTTTTTCCATGTTATACTATATAAAATTCACTTTTTTTGTCCAATATGGCGTCTTTTTCCATATTATACTATATAAAATGCACTTTTTTGTCCAATATGGCGTCTTTTTCCATGTTATACTATATAAAATGCACTTTTTTTGTCCAATATGACGTCTTTTTCCATGTTAGACTATATAAAATGAACTTTTTTGTCCAATATGACGTCTTTCCCTCTTCAAAATTCCCTCCCAAAATTCCTAATCCAATATGGCGACCTTTCCCTTCGGGTACTTCCGGCGACCGTCAGCTACCTTCGTACGCTCTTAGCCTATGATGCACGCGTCGTCTGCTGGTCGGGCGCGCATGCTCATGGACTTGCTACTCTACTCATATATACACTATAACAAATTAATATTTCATACACTATAATAAAATTAATATTTCATATACTCAATGTGCTCGACCCGATCGTAGCGCACCTGGTGGCAAAACTTAGCGCATCCTTTCGGAACATGGTGCCTTCGGAAGGGAAGTCCCCGGTGGTAATTCCCCTTCTCAAATTCGGTCTTTATACTATATAAAATACACTATTAACCTTTCTCATACTATATAAAATGCTAAAGATGGCGGTCATTTACATATGTACTATATAAAATGCTTTCGTGTACTTCCGGCAACCGTCGGCTACCTTCGTACACGTCGTCTGCTGGTCTGACGCACACCCAAATGCCACGCTCTGATTGGTTACCTCCCTACTTTACAAGTAATATTTCTCACACGTACTGTTAGACTACTTATTTAATTTAATTTTTTCTCAACTTTTTAATAAATACACTGTTAATATACGCTCTTACCTTCGGACACTCATCCATGGCTTCCTACACTGTTACCTATACTTATCTATCGAATCACAGATCATCCTCAAGCCCCTACTTAACACTCTAGGCAACCTGCAATACACGTTTTAATTAAAAATCAAGGGACAGCTATTATTTATATTAATTATTTACTTCTTTTTTTATTTTTATTTAATTGTTACATACGAGGCCAACTGGTGTACGGTGACCGGGCTTTATCGCTGTTATCACATCACTTGACCTCAAAGGTCAACCCGTGGCTGTTATCACATCCCACAAGCATTGTTTTACATCCCGTATGAACGATGTACGAGTCTTTGTTACTAACTAGATGAACGAGTGTAGTCTTTGTTACTAACTAAGGCTGCTGGACCCTTTGATATATGATCTATTAACAACACAGTAGTCAGGGAATCTATGACATGGAACCCAAACCCCTTAAAATTTAGTTAAAATGTCCATAAATAGGGTTATTTGTGTACAAAATATGTTATAATTCCCTAAAAGCAATAAAATGCAGTGTCATAACAACGATATTTGTCCTAAACATTAAAAATTCCTTTAAAATACTCTTATAGAAACCTTTAAAAACTTAGTTTGAGCTCAAAACAACGTACAAAACTGATGTAACACTTGTAAATTAATTGTTTAACCTACATAGCTATTTAGTTGACTCCAAACAGTTGGCAAAGTGTAAGTAGCCAATAGGAATAAATTCTCTATAATGTTCACATTTTAAGCTTGATTTTAACAAAACCTGATGCTATTGATTCTTTGCACATTAAACAAATAAACGAATAGTTAGTTGAAATGTGTCTATTGTAGAAACTTTGGTATTAACAGTAAGAAAGTTTGGTTTCTTTTGACTATAATATACTCGATCAGAAAATGTATATACACCACTCCCAAAGACCGAAACACATGGAGAACCTAGAACACACAACATTCTTGATAGATCACCTTCCTATTCATCACATAAGACCCTTGATTATCCATCACCTATCCCTAAGACATCTGACTGACCAACTACCCACCCAATATTCTAGACTAAACACACTCTACATACAAGACCTTTGATTGACCATCTACCTACCCTACACACACAGTACTCTCGATAGACCACTCACCTCCCCATCACATAAGACATCTGACTAACCATCTACCCACCTAATATACTAGACTAACCACACCTTACATACAAGACCTTTGATTGACCATCTACCTACCCTACACACACAGTACTCTCGATAGACCACTCACCTCCCCATCACATAAGACATCTGACTAACCATCTACCCACCTAATATACTAGACTAACCACACTCTACACATAGTCCTCTTGACAGACCACGCACCCCTCTCGACACATAATACATTTGACCACCTACCCACCTAATATACTAGACTAACCACACTCTACATACAAGACTTTTGATTGACCATCTACCCACTCAACACACACAGACCCTCGATAGGCCACCCACCTCCCCAACACATAAGACATCTGACTGACCATCTACCCACCTAATATACTAGACTAACCACACCTTACATACAAGACCTTTGATTGACCATCTACCTACCCAACACACACAGTACCCTCGATAGGCCACACACCTTCCCAACACATAACACATCCGACTGACCATCTACCCACCTAATATACTAGACTAAACACACCTTAAATACAAGACCTTTGATTGACCACCTACCTACCCAACACACACAGTACCCTCGATAGGCCACCCACCTTCCCAACACATAAGACATCTGACTGACCACCTACCTACTTAATAAACTAGACTAACCACACTCTACATACAAGACTTTTGATTGACCACTCACCTACTAAACACACAGACGTTTGATTAAACACCCACATACTCAACACAGAGTCATGTTGATAGACCAACCCACCTTCCCCAAACATAAAACCTTTGATAGACCAACCACACACTCTACAGACATAACTTAAAATACCATCACACTACCAAAAAGGCAGTCTCTTTATAGACCCCCATCTACTCAATACATGAGACACTTGGTTAACCACTCGCCTACCCAACACATAGTCCTCTTGATAGACCACTCACCCCTCCCGACACATAATACATTTGACAGACCACTTACTTAACATACAAGACTGACCATACACTCTACATCGAAGACGTTTGATTATCCACTCACCTACTCAATACATACAAAACACTTGTTTGATCACAACAATTTAACAAACACAACTGACGATTGACATTCCACATTCCCAAAGCATCATACTACAATGAAAATAGTCCTATTGACATACCCCTACCTACCAAACATACGTACCACACAACATAAAATCATGACAACAGTCCACCCACCTACTCAACACACAACACCTCTGATAGATAATCCACCTAAAAATTACATAAAACCTTACAGTGACACCCAAAATTCATGGATAACCTACCTACCAAACATACGAATTGACCACATTACCAAAGCATATGAAGGACCACCTACCAAACATACGTACCACACACCATAAAATCATGACTTAACAGTCCACCCACCTACTCAACACACAACACCTCTGATAGATAATCCACCTAAACATTACATAAAACCTTACATTGACACCCAAAATTCATGGATAACCTACCTACCAAACATACGAATTGACCACATTACCAAAGCATATGAAGGTCCACCTACCAAACATACGTACCACACACCATAAAATCATGACTTAACAGTCCACACACCTACTCAAAACACAACACCTTTGATAGATAATCCACCTAAACATTACATAAAACCTTACATTGACACCCAACATTCATGGATGACCTACCTACCATACATACGTACACCATAAAACCATGACTTAACAGTCCACACACCTACTCAAAACACAACACCTCTGATAGATAATCCACCTAAACACTACATAAAACCTATGATTGACACTCAACATTCATGGATGACCACCTACCATACATACGTACACCATAAAACCATGACTTACAGTCCACACGCCTACTCAAAACACAACACCTCTGATAGATAATCCACCTAACCACTACATAAAACCTATGATTGACACTCAACATTCATGGATGACCACCAACCATACATACGTACACCATAAAACCATGACTTAACAGTCCACACGCCTACTCAAAACACAACACCTCTGATAGATAATCCACCTAACCACTACATAAAACCTATGATTGACACTCAACATTCATGGATGACCACCAACCATACATACGTACACCATAAAACCATGACTTAACAGTCCACACGCCTACTCAAAACACAACACCTCTGATAGATAATCCACCTAACCACTACATAAAACCTTTGATTGATACTCAACATTCATGGATGACCTACCTACCAAACATACGAATTGACCACATTACCAAAGCATATGAAGGACCACCTACCATACATACGTACCACACACCATAAAATCATGACTTAACAGTCCACCCGCCACCTCAACACACAACACCTCTGATAGATAATCCACCTAACCACTACTTAAAACCTTTGATTGACACTCAACATTCATGGATGACCTACCTACCAAACATACGAATTGACCACATTCTCAAAGCATAAGAAGGACCACCTACCACACATACATACCACACACCATAAAATCATAACTTAACAGTCCACCCGCCTACTCAAAACACAACACCTCTGATAGATAATCCACCTAAACATTACATAAAACCTTACATTGACACACAACATTCATGGATGACCTACCTACCAAACATACGAATTGACTACATTACCAAAGCATATGAATGACCACCTACCATACATACGTACCACACACCATAAAATCATGACTTAACAGTCCACCCGCCTACCTCTGCACACACAATTCCTTATGACACACCCTAAACATACCACTCATCCTACAGACAAAACTCCTAGAGAACTACCCATCCACCATAAAAACAGTATTGCTTCATTTAATCATGTTTTAAAATAACATTATTACACTGTAAGATAGGTTTAATACAGCTAAAGACCTAAAGTGTTACCTAAAATTCTGTTTTATATGAGAGCCGTTGGTGGAAAACATCCAAACTAAACATAGAAAATAGGAATCAGCTAGTAGTTTCATAGAAATTCTGCTATACAACTAAAAAAATATGAGAAAAAATTAGGTTTAAAAACAATGAACACAGAAAAAATTAGGTTTAAAAACAATGAACACAGAAAAAATTAGGTTTAAAAACAATGAGAACAGAAAAAATTAGATTAAAAAAATGAACATAGAAAAAGTTAGGTTAAAAAAATGAACACAGAAAAAGTTAGGTTAAAAAAAGAACACAGAAAAAGTTAGGTTAAAAAAATAAACATAGAAAAAGTTAGGTTAGCAAACATCAGAAAAGTAAGTCTAGCAAACAACCGAAAGGTTGATTGCTATCCTTACTTTTCCGAAAAGTTGTTAAAATTAACAAAAGTCAAAAAATGTCCCATTTTATGAGTTTTGTTAATTTTAACTGAACTTTTCTGATGTTTGCTAACCTAACTTTTTCTATGTTTATTTTTTTAACCTAACTTTTTCTGTGTTCTTTTTTTAACCTAACTTTTTCTGTGTTCATTTTTTTAACCTAACTTTTTCTATGTTCATTTTTTTAATCTAATTTTTTCTGTTCTCATTGTTTTTAAACCTAATTTTTTCTGTGTTCATTGTTTTTAAACCTAATTTTTTCTGTGTTCATTGTTTTTAAACCTAATTTTTTCTCATATTTTTTTAGTTGTATAGCAGAATTTCTATGAAACTACTAGCTGATTCCTATTTTCTATGTTTAGTTTGGATGTTTTCCACCAACGGCTCTCATATAAAACAGAATTTTAGGTAACACTTTAGGTCTTTAGCTGTATTAAACCTATCTTACAGTGTAATAATGTTATTTTAAAACATGATTAAATGAAGCAATACTGTTTTTATGGTGGATGGGTAGTTCTCTAGGAGTTTTGTCTGTAGGATGAGTGGTATGTTTAGGGTGTGTCATAAGGAATTGTGTGTGCAGAGGTAGGCGGGTGGACTGTTAAGTCATGATTTTATGGTGTGTGGTACGTATGTATGGTAGGTGGTCCTTCATATGCTTTGGTAATGTAGTCAATTCGTATGTTTGGTAGGTAGGTCATCCATGAATGTTGTGTGTCAATGTAAGGTTTTATGTAATGTTTAGGTGGATTATCTATCAGAGGTGTTGTGTTTTGAGTAGGCGGGTGGACTGTTAAGTTATGATTTTATGGTGTGTGGTATGTATGTGTGGTAGGTGGTCCTTCTTATGCTTTGAGAATGTGGTCAATTCGTATGTTTGGTAGGTAGGTCATCCATGAATGTTGAGTGTCAATCAAAGGTTTTAAGTAGTGGTTAGGTGGATTATCTATCAGAGGTGTTGTGTGTTGAGGTGGCGGGTGGACTGTTAAGTCATGATTTTATGGTGTGTGGTACGTATGTATGGTAGGTGGTCCTTCATATGCTTTGGTAATGTGGTCAATTCGTATGTTTGGTAGGTAGGTCATCCATGAATGTTGAGTATCAATCAAAGGTTTTATGTAGTGGTTAGGTGGATTATCTATCAGAGGTGTTGTGTTTTGAGTAGGCGTGTGGACTGTTAAGTCATGGTTTTATGGTGTACGTATGTATGGTTGGTGGTCATCCATGAATGTTGAGTGTCAATCATAGGTTTTATGTAGTGGTTAGGTGGATTATCTATCAGAGGTGTTGTGTTTTGAGTAGGCGTGTGGACTGTTAAGTCATGGTTTTATGGTGTACGTATGTATGGTTGGTGGTCATCCATGAATGTTGAGTGTCAATCATAGGTTTTATGTAGTGGTTAGGTGGATTATCTATCAGAGGTGTTGTGTTTTGAGTAGGCGTGTGGACTGTAAGTCATGGTTTTATGGTGTACGTATGTATGGTAGGTGGTCATCCATGAATGTTGAGTGTCAATCATAGGTTTTATGTAGTGTTTAGGTGGATTATCTATCAGAGGTGTTGTGTTTTGAGTAGGTGTGTGGACTGTTAAGTCATGGTTTTATGGTGTACGTATGTATGGTAGGTAGGTCATCCATGAATGTTGGGTGTCAATGTAAGGTTTTATGTAATGTTTAGGTGGATTATCTATCAAAGGTGTTGTGTTTTGAGTAGGTGTGTGGACTGTTAAGTCATGATTTTATGGTGTGTGGTACGTATGTTTGGTAGGTGGACCTTCATATGCTTTGGTAATGTGGTCAATTCGTATGTTTGGTAGGTAGGTTATCCATGAATTTTGGGTGTCAATGTAAGGTTTTATGTAATGTTTAGGTGGATTATCTATCAGAGGTGTTGTGTGTTGAGTAGGTGGGTGGACTGTTAAGTCATGATTTTATGGTGTGTGGTACGTATGTTTGGTAGGTGGTCCTTCATATGCTTTGGTAATGTGGTCAATTCGTATGTTTGGTAGGTAGGTTATCCATGAATTTTGGGTGTCACTGTAAGGTTTTATGTAATTTTTAGGTGGATTATCTATCAGAGGTGTTGTGTGTTGAGTAGGTGGGTGGACTGTTGTCATGATTTTATGTTGTGTGGTACGTATGTTTGGTAGGTAGGGGTATGTCAATAGGACTATTTTCATTGTAGTATGATGCTTTGGGAATGTGGAATGTCAATCGTCAGTTGTGTTTGTTAAATTGTTGTGATCAAACAAGTGTTTTGTATGTATTGAGTAGGTGAGTGGATAATCAAACGTCTTCGATGTAGAGTGTATGGTCAGTCTTGTATGTTAAGTAAGTGGTCTGTCAAATGTATTATGTGTCGGGAGGGGTGAGTGGTCTATCAAGAGGACTATGTGTTGGGTAGGCGAGTGGTTAACCAAGTGTCTCATGTATTGAGTAGATGGGGGTCTATAAAGAGACTGCCTTTTTGGTAGTGTGATGGTATTTTAAGTTATGTCTGTAGAGTGTGTGGTTGGTCTATCAAAGGTTTTACGTTTGGGGAAGGTGGGTTGGTCTATCAACATGACTCTGTGTTGAGTATGTGGGTGTTTAATCAAACGTCTGTGTGTTTAGTAGGTGAGTGGTCAATCAAAAGTCTTGTATGTAGAGTGTGGTTAGTCTAGTTTATTAAGTAGGTAGGTGGTCAGTCAGATGTCTTATGTGTTGGGAAGGTGGGTGGCCTATCGAGGGTACTGTGTGTGTTGGGTAGGTAGGTGGTCAATCAAAGGTCTTGTATTTAAGGTGTGTTTAGTCTAGTATATTAGGTGGGTAGATGGTCAGTCGGATGTGTTATGTGTTGGGAAGGTGTGTGGCCTATCGAGGGTACTGTGTGTGTTGGGTAGGTAGATGGTCAATCAAAGGTCTTGTATGTAAGGTGTGGTTAGTCTAGTATATTAGGTGGGTAGATGGTCAGTCAGATGTCTTATGTGTTGGGGAGGTGGGTGGCCTATCGAGGGTCTGTGTGTGTTGAGTGGGTAGATGGTCAATCAAAAGTCTTGTATGTAGAGTGTGGTTAGTCTAGTATATTAGGTGGGTAGGTGGTCAAATGTATTATGTGTCGAGAGGGGTGCGTGGTCTGTCAAGAGGACTATGTGTAGAGTGTGGTTAGTCTAGTATATTAGGTGGGTAGATGGTTAGTCAGATGTCTTATGTGATGGGGAGGTGAGTGGTCTATCGAGAGTACTGTGTGTGTAGGGTAGGTAGATGGTCAATCAAAGGTCTTGTATGTAAGGTGTGGTTAGTCTAGTATATTAGGTGGGTAGATGGTTAGTCAGATGTCTTATGTGATGGGGAGGTGAGTGGTCTATCGAGAGTACTGTGTGTGTAGGGTAGGTAGATGGTCAATCAAAGGTCTTGTATGTAGAGTGTGTTTAGTCTAGAATATTGGGTGGGTAGTTGGTCAGTCAGATGTCTTAGGGATAGGTGATGGATAATCAAGGGTCTTATGTGATGAATAGGAAGGTGATCTATCAAGAATGTTGTGTGTTCTAGGTTCTCCATGTGTTTCGGTCTTTGGGAGTGGTGTATATACATTTTCTGATCGAGTATATTATAGTCAAAAGAAACCAAACTTTCTTACTGTTAATACCAAAGTTTCTACAATAGACACATTTCAACTAACTATTCGTTTATTTGTTTAATGTGCAAAGAATCAATAGCATCAGGTTTTGTTAAAATCAAGCTTAAAATGTGAACATTATAGAGAATTTATTCCTATTGGCTACTTACACTTTGCCAACTGTTTGGAGTCAACTAAATAGCTATGTAGGTTAAACAATTAATTTACAAGTGTTACATCAGTTTTGTACGTTGTTTTGAGCTCAAACTAAGTTTTTAAAGGTTTCTATAAGAGTATTTTAAAGGAATTTTTAATGTTTAGGACAAATATCGTTGTTATGACACTGCATTTTATTGCTTTTAGGGAATTATAACATATTTTGTACACAAATAACCCTATTTATGGACATTTTAACTAAATTTTAAGGGGTTTGGGTTCCATGTCATAGATTCCCTGACTACTGTGTTGTTAATAGATCATATATCAAAGGGTCCAGCAGCCTTAGTTAGTAACAAAGACTACACTCGTTCATCTAGTTAGTAACAAAGACTCGTACATCGTTCATACGGGATGTAAAACAATGCTTGTGGGATGTGATAACAGCCACGGGTTGACCTTTGAGGTCAAGTGATGTGATAACAGCGATAAAGCCCGGTCACCGTACACCAGTTGGCCTCGTATGTAACAATTAAATAAAAATAAAAAAAGAAGTAAATAATTAATATAAATAATAGCTGTCCCTTGATTTTTAATTAAAACGTGTATTGCAGGTTGCCTAGAGTGTTAAGTAGGGGCTTGAGGATGATCTGTGATTCGATAGATAAGTATAGGTAACAGTGTAGGAAGCCATGGATGAGTGTCCGAAGGTAAGAGCGTATATTAACAGTGTATTTATTAAAAAGTTGAGAAAAAATTAAATTAAATAAGTAGTCTAACAGTACGTGTGAGAAATATTACTTGTAAAGTAGGGAGGTAACCAATCAGAGCGTGGCATTTGGGTGTGCGTCAGACCAGCAGACGACGTGTACGAAGGTAGCCGACGGTTGCCGGAAGTACACGAAAGCATTTTATATAGTACATATGTAAATGACCGCCATCTTTAGCATTTTATATAGTATGAGAAAGGTTAATAGTGTATTTTATATAGTATAAAGACCGAATTTGAGAAGGGGAATTACCACCGGGGACTTCCCTTCCGAAGGCACCATGTTCCGAAAGGATGCGCTAAGTTTTGCCACCAGGTGCGCTACGATCGGGTCGAGCACATTGAGTATATGAAATATTAATTTTATTATAGTGTATGAAATATTAATTTGTTATAGTGTATATATGAGTAGAGTAGCAAGTCCATGAGCATGCGCGCCCGACCAGCAGACGACGCGTGCATCATAGGCTAAGAGCGTACGAAGGTAGCTGACGGTCGCCGGAAGTACCCGAAGGGAAAGGTCGCCATATTGGATTAGGAATTTTGGGAGGGAATTTTGAAGAGGGAAAGACGTCATATTGGACAAAAAAGTTCATTTTATATAGTCTAACATGGAAAAAGACGTCATATTGGACAAAAAAAGTGCATTTTATATAGTATAACATGGAAAAAGACGCCATATTGGACAAAAAAGTGCATTTTATATAGTATAATATGGAAAAAGACGCCATATTGGACAAAAAAAGTGAATTTTATATAGTATAACATGGAAAAAGTTAGGTTAAGACTGTATTTTATATAGTGTATCTTATATAGTATAACAAGGTTAACAGTGCATTTTATATAGTATAACACGGAAAAAGTTAGGTTAACAATGAATTTTATATAGTATAACAAGGTTAACAGTGTATTTCATATAGTATGATGTGGGAATTTGGAGGGAATTTTGGGGAATTTGAGGGAAAATCGGGAATTTGAGGGAAATTCGGGAAATTTGGGGAATTCCGGGAAAAGCGTGGGAAATTTGGCGGGAATTTGAGGTTAGGAAAAGTGAGGTTAGAAAATTTGGCGGGAAATGGGCGCCGCCATCTTGGATCCGGTTCCGGCCGCCATCTTGGATCCGGTCACGTGACCCGAAGATACCCGAACGTGGCCGCCATCTTGGAAAATCGACCCGAAGATACCCGAAAGTGAGTCTATTTCCTGGGCTTTTTATCTACTTATATATATATATATATATATATATATATATATATATATATATATATATTATATCATTAAAAACATGTTTCTATTTTCACAAACCAAGAAGTTTTACTAAAAAAAAAGAAAAACTAAACATCAAGACTGTGGGTCCATATCATTCGTTCTACATTTATTTGTTTATTTTGATATATATAATATAAGTATATATAAATACAAATAATATAAATGAAAAATAAATAAGAATAAATATAAAAATAAATTATATTTATGAGCTCAGGTGTTCGCGCGAACTCATTGCGCATGCGTCAACGACTGTATAATAATAGTAATGCCTGTATAATAATTATTTTTACATGTTTTCATGACGTAAAATATACTTTAAAAGAAAGACCAGTTTGTCTCGAGCAGACTCATGTAATATAGTTGAACAAATATTCATTTACTGATTACTTACAAAGGCACTTCTGGCACAGTTTTTAACGTCCGGCTTAACCGAGTGTTGGCACTGAGAGCGTTAACTCTCATATTGTCATTATGTTGTCATTTTATTTATTGTTTCTCATCTGTACATCTGCCTATCCATCGTTTAATTTAGTAAATGTGTTTGTATTTTATTGCAGATTTACCAATTTGCGAAGTTCTCTCACTACCTAAAATGATACTTATTTTGTCCCTTTTCAGGTGTAGAATTTAGTGTCAAAAGAGCAACATTTCGTCAATGTGGTCATAATCAGAACTAGAGTGGATCTCAGTAGTCGCGCACTCCCTCGGTAACTTTTAAACGAAAGAAGAAGATATATTCTTAAGAGAATAATTACAAAAAAGAACAAGTTTGTTTTTAGGGTATTGAGAATTTTATCCTTATACCGAAAACTGAATAGCTGGGGATATTGTAAATGCTTAAATATAAATCCACGTTGAGTTGAAGACTTAAAATAATAATATTTAAAAAATGGTATGACATCGTATAAATTTTATATGGTGGTCTAAAAATGTTCATATTTTAATCGCTTTAAAAACACGCTTAAGTTAAGTAATACATGTGAGGGATTTTTTTTAATTTTTTTACTTTTTATTAGATATAATTACAATTAAATTTAAATCAAAGCAAAGAGGTAAACTCGAAAACATTCTTTCAACTACTATAAGTAACAAATGACAATTCATCCAGAAAGTAAACGAAACATGTTAATGAAGTGTCTGTTTTAACGACAAGATCCTAGGCTTTAACAACAACTTTATTTTTTCCATAGATAATTTGATAGTTCATTTATTTTAGTAATTCTGATCCATAAAGTATAATTTTTGATCAGTATAATTTACTTTAAACCGTTAAAAAGCGGATAAATAATATTGTTCAGATTAGTTACTTTGAAATTCAAATAACCACTACTCTGAAGTCCGGTTTGCGGCAATTAATTTCTCTTGAATAGACCTTTCATTTGATACCTAACTCGTCCTAGGCTCATATTGAAGATTTTCCTGTTCAACTCCTCGTCGGTCGTCCCCAAAAAGATGAAATGTCACTAATGGTGTCAAAAAGTATGTTCTTTGTAACCATGATCATGTAAAACATTTCACTTTTACAATGGAAGTTATACAAAAGTTGTTAAAGTGTTTCCATATTTTTTTCACCCTGTATAAAAATGTTGTAAAACATTTCGTTTTAAAACATTAGTTTGTGTTTCATAACATTATTTGAAAACCGAACACTTGACGTTAAAACATTAACATTACTGTACAACTCGGTCATGTACTAGCTGATGCGTGCGTGTTTATTTTGGATTAAATAAAGAAAACTCGTGCTGAATGCGATATTATGTTTTGATTATCCAGAGAAAAAAACATAGGAAGTGATTTTGAAATGGATGATTAGGATCTTTTTTCAGGTGAGTTGGGAACAAATGGCAGTTTTCATAACTTTTTACGAATGACTAGCAAAGATTTAGAATTTCTCATTTCTGTGATTAGAAACCATGTTTCTAGAAATGATACTTGTTTTAGAGATGCTACACCAAATGACCCCACAGTAAACGATGTTAACGGTATTCTTCTTGTTAGTTTTATCAAAGTATCGGATAAGGGAAGGATTGACAAGGGTTTGGCCCTGCAATCATATTGCAAACAGGAAAAAGAACTGCTCGACACACCTTTAGCGTACTATTAGATACGACCTCGTTTCTTTCTTCTTTGTGGTATGCCGCAAAGTGCTTATTTTTGTGAAATTTATTAGATGTGTAGTTGAATAAAAATTTCTATAACTTTTTAAAAATAATTTCTTAGTAAGTAATAACTGACAGTATAGGAAGTAAGTTTTAGTACGGGTGGAAAGACAGTGGTCATGTTTTTAACCAATCTCTATTTGTCTTTACCAGGGGGTTGTTCAACTGACAACATCGCATTCCTGGCTCGTTGCTGGGGGCTCGCGAATCGCTGCCAATTGTATTCACAGTTCAATGAATAACGCTTCCCTGGCATATATACGCTTTCCTTGTAAACCACGGGTTTCGTTTGTAGCTATATAAATAATTCATTAATTACATTTCAAAGTGGGCCTTAACAAATAATCTGTTGGTCGGGAAAACAAATTAAAACTTGATCCTAATATTAAAATCAATTTGTTAACTACGCCTTTGCATTTAATTTACTTCGGATTACGTGCTTTGAATTAGAACTGTTTACGTTCGTTTTAAAAAGTTAAACAAAGTAGTATTTTTATCGGTTAGGTATGATTGTTAAAGCCACATCTACTAACTTAAAGGCACAATAAGTTGGTATTATGGTATTTTTAATTTGAAATAGTCAAGAATGACTATCAAAGTTTCACATTTTTAACTGTAAGAACATTGTGACAGCACTAAATCATCATATGGTCCACTAAAACAGATCTTTTTACCTATCAAGTGATACTTCAAATGTTGTGATACGATCATTAGAAACTTTTGGGCGTATAAAAGAGGGAAACGGCAGAGGTATTCGCCATTGAATTTATTCCTGAAAGAGTACTGTTAAATGCTGGACAGAATTGTGTCTTAACTATTTTTAGGAACATTATAATTTTAACTTAGTTTGAAAAACCGTAAATTTTATTAGAGAATACACTTTTTAAAACTTTAATTGTTCATTTGCATTTTACATAAAAGTCACAAACTAAATTAATATATTTTTTCACAAACAATAATGTTTTTAATTAGTAAAGTGTATTCTCTAGTAACTTTTACGCTTTTTCAAAATGTGTAAAATTTATAATTTACCGACAATTCGTTATGGTACATAACTGTTCCGCATTTAACGCTGTTCTTATAAATCAAATTTCCCGACTCTTAAAAGTCCCGGCGAACTTTAGTCCAATAACCGAATGAAATCTCAATCGTTTACGCCAATACTCGGTTTGGACCGCTTAGCGCCTTGTCAGCACCAGTCCACATACTTACTAAGTGGCCCTATTAACGCTGTGAACCACTTTGTCAGCCCGTTATGGAACGTTCACCTTTGGTGCTTGTGTATCTAGTATAAATATATCTATACAGTTTTAAGGTGTGAAGAGGCTACATATGGCAATAGGGATGGCAACGATATATCGATATATGGGAAATACCGATAAATATGTTTCGACATATTAATATCGATATTTTCTTTCGATAATATCGAATATATCGATATTTGTGGTCCTATGTATCATATCACTATATAATGAAGTTATTCTCTTTCCTCAAAATCATCAATTTGAAAAAAACACATTGAAATTGCCTCTTATGCGTACTAAACATGTATTTAAATAATGAAGTGACTTTATTTAGTTTTTTACGTGAGGTTAACTCACTCAAATGTAGTTATTGTAGACCAGTGAGTGGAACGGCTAAATGAAGGTCTGTGTGAGTTGGCAACGCTGACTTTAATATGCCTAATTTGACTGCCTTAGTGAATTAATTTTATTTAATTTTTGTTGTTTATAAGAAGTCTAAAGGCATTTTTAAATTTTTTTAAAAATTACAATGCTATTACTTATTATTTTAAAATTAACATAATAATTTAAAGGTACAAGCATAGTTATTCTTATTCTGAATTTTTCAAATTCAACCCCACAGACCACAACTTGTTTTGTGTAGATAAATGTATTTAATGTTTACCTTCAGTAGGCTATTCTAAATAGTGACAGCAAAACATGAGGGTATTTTCTGTCATGGCATAAGAGTTAGTGCATAATTTTAAACTATATCGATTTACAATTCGATATTTCGGTCACCCGATATATCGATATTTTTTCTCGATATTATCGTTAAATCGATATTTTGTTTGCAATGTATCGATATGCTGAAAATATTTGCAATCCCTATATGGCAATACATTATGTTTTTGTGTTAGGTAACGTTTTACCTTAACTGTCGTAATGACATGGATTGAGAGGGTCGTTAGGTTTGTTGTAGGATGCCATAAAGTTTTTAAGTAACACCTCCACATATTGAGGAAATTTTTACTCATGCCACCCCCCCCCCCCCCCATTTAAATCCAACCCCCTTGGCCCCATATGACGTCAGTAAGACGGTAAAATTATCATAGGTCAGAAAAATTAATTTATTACCATTGAAATAGTAGTGTTCAATTTTTTTAATTTAATAAATTACACTCAAATAAAAAAAACAACTGAAATCTAATACTGCCAATTAAGGCTTTTAAACGTGCATTATTATAATAATCAATATTATTATTATTTGATTTCCCTTTACTCTCAGTTCTATATAAATCTTCCTTTTCAAACATTTCACCCCCAAATGTTCTCTGCAAACGCCAGCATGAAGAACAGTTCTTCTGGATGATAAAGTAGTCAACACTTGGTTCAGAAATGGTTTGATAAGCAAGTTTCTGTGTTCCAGCCCTGTGAATTGGATACTTGAGAAATAAATCTTGTCACCAGGGAATATTAGTTTGGCACAGTTGGCAACATTGTTCTCGTAAATCTACATTATCACCCTTATTGCCTGTCTCGCTTTACTCGTGTTTTTACCTCAGTTTTACCTGTCGCAGTTTCATTATTTTAAAACACGGAAACTTACGCGAAAATTGGTAAATAGTCTCAGAATATCACAAAAGAACAAACTCGAAGTTTGTGCTGTTTCGATTTGAAATTTGTATCACATTTTTGATATACAATCACATATAAATTGATTTTTACGTGAGTAATAACCTAAACTTAACTGGGAAATTATTTTTTGTTATGTTTTGAGAATTTAAAACATATTGTTTGACATTTATAACCATTAGATTGCTTAATATTATATGTATATATGTAGACAACACTTAGCAATCTTTTTTGTTGTCAAAAGATTTGAGGACAAAAGATTAATAAGTGTTGTCATAATTTATATTTAAAACATATTTTAGTAACATCAATTCAACTGGTGCAGAGGAAAAACTTGGTTAGTTTCTCCATTATAAAACTGGACGATGTATTATACACTTTGTTTAACGTTACGTCAATGTCTTTTATGATTATAATCTTTATAAGTTATATGAGATAAAGATATAAGGATATGTTAATTTTGAATATTTACATAAAAATTAAAAATTTAACGCCAAACATTAATAAGTTTTATTGATAAAAACAATTAATTCAATAGGTTCTTAGAGATGTTTAAAAAAAATTGTAATACCAGACTTTTAATAACATATTTGAATAAAGGAATTTTAGATTAATATGACGATAAATTTAAAATGGTTCAAGCAGAGTTCATTAAGTAAATATTGGAAGTAAGCAAATATTTATTTAATTGTTCCCTAAGTATTATGACAGAGAGAAGTATATTCCTATTCAAATTAAGGATCTCTCCATTTACAGAGAGGATGTGTTTGTCTTCTCTAATCTAAGAGTCGAGGGTCTCATTACCTAATGGTCTTCCCAGCTCCTGTGATCCATGCTGCAGTGCATTGCACTCCAACACGACTGTCTCATTGTCTAATTCCGTTTCTGGCTCCTCTAACCTTCTTTGTAGTTGGTCAGTATGCAGTAAACATGAGAGAGGGTCTCATTAACTAATGGTCCTCCCAGCTCCTGTAAACCACGCTGCAGTGTACTGCAGTCCTACACGACTGTCTCATTGTCTAATTCCATTTCTGGCCCCTCTAACCTTCTTTGTAGTTGGTCAGTATACCGTAAACATGAGAGAGGGTCTCATTAACTAATGGTCCTCCCAGCTCCTGTAAACCACGCTGCAGTGCACTGCACTCCAACACGACTGTCTCATTGTCTAATTCCGTTTCTGGCTCCTCTAACCTTCTTTGTAGTTGGTCAGTATGCAGTAAACATGAGAGAGGGTCTCATTAACTAATGGTCCTCCCAGCTCCTGTAAACCACGCTGCAGTGTACTGCAGTCCTACACGACTGTCTCGTTGTCTAATTCCGTTTCTGGCTCCTCTAACCTTCTTTGTAGTTGGTCAGTATACCGTAAACACGAGACGAGGGTCTCATTAACTAATGGTCCTCCCAGCTCCTGTAAACCACGCTGCAGTGTACTGCAGTCCTACACGACTGTCTCGTTGTCTAATTCCATTTCTGGCTCCTCTAACCTTCTTTGTAGTTGGTCAGTATACCGTAAACACGAGAGAGGGTCTCATTAACTAATGGTCTTCCCAGCTCCTGTAAACCACGCTGCAGTGTACTGCAGTCCTACACGACTGTCTCGTTGTCTAATTCCGTTTCTGGCTCCTCTAACCTTCTTTGTAGTTGGTCAGTATGCAGTAAACATGAGAGAGGGTCTCATTAACTAATGGTCTTCCCAGCTCCTGTAAACCACGCTGCAGTGTACTGCAGTCCTACACGACTGTCTCGTTGTCTAATTCCGTTTCTGGCTCCTCTAACCTTCTTTGTAGTTGGTCAGTATGCAGTAAACATGAGAGAGGGTCTCATTAACTAATGGTCTTCCCAGCTCCTGTAAACCACGCTGCAGTGTACTGCAGTCCTACACGACTGTCTCATTGTCTAATTCCGTTTCAGGCTCCTCTAACCTTCTTTGTAGTTGGTCAGTATACCGTAAACACGAGAGAGGGTCTCATTAACTAATGGTCTTCCCAGCTCCTGTAAACCACGCTGCAGTGTACTGCAATCCTACATGTCTGTCTCATTGTCTAATTCCGTTTCTGGCTCCTCTAACCTTCTTTGTAGTTGGTCAGTATACCGTAAACACGAGAGAGGGTCTCATTAACTAATGGTCCTCCCAGCTCCTGTAAACCACGCTACAGTGTACTGCAGTCCTACACGACTGTCTCATTGTCTAATTCCATTTCTGGCTCCTCTAACCTTCTTTGTAGTTGGTCAGTATACCGTAAACACGAGAGAGGGTCTCATTAACTAATGGTCCTCCCAGCTCCTGTAAACCACGCTGCAGTGTACTGCAGTCCTACACGACTGTCTCATTGTCTAATTCCATTTCTGGCTCCTCTAACCTTCTTTGTAGTTGGTCAGTATACCGTAAACACGAGAGAGGGTCTCATTAACTAATGGTCCTCCCAGCTCCTGTAAACCACGCTGCAGTGTACTGCAGTCCGACACGACTATCTCATTGTCTAATTCCGTTTCTGGCTCCTCTAACCTTCTTTGTAGTTGGTCAGTATACCGTAAACACGAGAGAGGGTCTCATTAACTAATGGTCTTCCCAGCTCCTGTAAACCACGCTGCAGTGTACTGCAGTCCTACACGACTGTCTCATTGTCTAAATTCCATTTCTGGCTCCTCTAACCTTCTTTGTAGTTGGTCAGTATACCGTAAACACGAGAGAGGGTCTCATTAACTAATGGTCTTCCCAGCTCCTGTAAACCACGCTGCAGTGTACTGCAGTCCTACACGACTGTCTCATTGTCTAATTCCATTTCTGGCTCCTCTAACCTTCTTTGTAGTTGGTCAGTATACCGTAAACACGAGAGAGGGTCTCATTAACTAATGGTCTTCCCAGCTCCTGTAAACCACGCTGCAGTGTACTGCAGTCCTACACGACTGTCTCATTGTCTAATTCCATTTCTGGCTCCTCTAACCTTCTTTGTAGTTGGTCAGTATACCGTAAACACGAGAGAGGGTCTCATTAACTAATGGTCTTCCCAGCTCCTGTAAACCACGCTGCAGTGCACTGCAGTCCGACACGTCTGTCTTACTGTTTAATGGCCATTTTTGCTCATTTAAATCAATGCAAATATTTGCGGTCCCTCCACCTACCCCACACTATTGGTATATTGTGATATACTAGTATCCTATTCAATAGTAGTGTCCTATTCAAAAAAATGAATAGGACACTACAATAAACCTAACCTAACCCAACCCTACACGTACAGTGGAAATGACCCACCCACCCACTTCTACACGTACAGTGGCAATGACCCACCCACCCACCCCTACACGTACAGTGGCAATGATGACAGTGACCCACCAACCCAACCCTACACGTACAGTGGAAATGACCCACCCACCCACCCCTACACGTACAGTGGCAATGATGACAGTGACCCACCAACCCAACCCTACACGTACAGTGGCAATGACCCACTAACCCAACCCTACACGTACAGTGGCAATGACCCACCAACCCAACCCTACACGTACAGTGACAATGACCCACCAACCCAACCCTACACGTACAGTGGAAATGACCCACCCACCCCTACACGTACAGTGGCAATGTAGTTGGGTTGGTTCAACAAACATCACTTGGACTGCAACGTCTTGGAGTGTTTGGTCTTTGACGACTGTTAAAGATCGCGTTGTCTGACTGTTAAGGTGGAGAAAGTAGGAAACCCCAGGTGGTTTACTTTTCCACCATCAGTGAACAACTTGACAACTTTACTATCGTTCCAAACACGTAATTACTCAAAACGTAAACACGTATTACGGCCCAGCCATACACGTACAGTTATACTGTACCCACCCGCCCACCCATACACGCACAGTGCTATTGACCCACCCGCCAACCCATACACGCACAGTGGTATTGAGCCACCCGCCAACCCATACACACACTGTTGTAAATGCTACGGTGGAGCGGCCGTAGATAAGGGGCTAAGGCGCTGGCTTGCCACGCTGACGGTCCGGGTTCGATTCCCGATATGACTACTAGTAGATTTTGCCCTGCCGCTCCCGTGGTTCGGAAGTCACGTAAAGCCGTTGGTCCCCAGGTTAAGTGTTAGAGAGGGCTCCTTAGCCCTAACTTCGCCTGGTAAAATAAGACAAACTTTAACTTTAACTTTTTTTTTAACTATCGTATTGACGTAGTGGTT
The DNA here is from genome assembly GCA_035578905.1 of Stictocephala bisonia. NCBI lineage: Eukaryota > Metazoa > Arthropoda > Insecta > Hemiptera > Membracidae > Stictocephala > Stictocephala bisonia. Next base: position 5,272 of record JAQJVL010005225.1, on the reverse strand, counting down.
GCAACCACTATATGGCTTTAAGTGGTTGCAAATAACTGTGCATTATAATAGGAAATCCAATTTTAAATTGTAATAATCTTATTAAAATATTGTTCGAATGGTATATATATATGAAATAGATGATAAGAGTTTGGTGAAGCGAGGTAAATTCTTTAAAACACTTAAAAAGCGTTTTTATTTTGTGTTATGGACATTAATATGAACATTTCTTGATTTAAATTTTAAGTTAAAACGTGTATTTTAAATTCTTATTGTTAATACTGTATCTATTGTTGTCGGTGGAAATGTTTGTGTAAATAAAGTAAATTATATAAATAAAATTAACACACTAATTTATGCAGGTTACTATTTAATAATGATCTTTATCTAGCTTCCAAGTAACCTGGAGTAATAAAGGAGTAAAGTGGACGCTGAGGGCGTGAAGTGTCCCTATAAATGGAAAACCCTTGTCAGATCTCTATTGATTACTTAAGCGACACGTCTAGCGTATTTACCAAACCTTTTGTATGTGACCTGGCACCAACGGGGGGGGGGGGGATCTTGTGTGACTTTGTGTGTAATACCGTTAGTACAAGACTAGAGAGACATTTCAATTTATCACCTCCAGGGACGTGCTTGTTCATCGCAGCAACCACGTCGATGGTGAGGTGGGATGGGAGGGGGAGAGAGATCAGGTGTGTGAATGTTTGTTGGCTCGGCGAAATGAAGGAGGGGGAAAGATCGTGTGTAACTTTGAGTTAAATATGTTATGTACAAGACTAGAGAGACATTTCAATATATCACCTCTAGGGATGTGCTTGTTCAGCATGGCAACCACGTCGAGTGTGAGGTGGGGGGGGAGAGATTAGGTGTGTGACTATTTGCTGGCTCGGCGAAATGAAGGAGGGGGAAAGATCGTGTGTAACTTTGAGTTAAATATGTTATGTACAAGACTAGAGAGACATTTCAATATATCACCTCTAGGGATGTGCTTGTTCAGCATAGCAACCACGTCGAGTGTGAGGTGGGGGGGGGGGAGAGATTAGGTGTGTGACTCATTTGTTGGCTCGACGAAATGAGACAGGAAAAAGGATTGTGTGTAACTTTGAGTTTAACATTTTATGTACAAATCTAGAGATACATTTCAATATATCATTTCTGGGGATTTGTTTATTCATGGTAGGAAGCCCGTCGGGTGTGAGGGGGAAGGTGGGAGAGATCATGTGTATGAATGTTCGTTGGCTCAACGACATGGGGATGGGGAAGTACGTGTGTAACTTTGAGTGTAACACTGTAAGTACAAGACTAGAGAGACATTTTAATATATCACTTCTGGGGATTTGTTTATTCATGGTAGGAAGCCCGTCGGGTGTGAGGGGGAAGGTGGGAGAGATCATGTGTATGAATGTTCGTTGGCTCAACGACATGGGGATGGGGAAGTACGTGTGTAACTTTGAGTGTAACACTGTAAGTACAAGACTAGAGAGACATTTTAATATATCACTTCTGGGGATTTGTTTATTCATGGTAGGAAGCCCGTCGGGTGTGAGGGGGAAGGTGGGAGAGATCATGTGTATGAATTGTCGTTGGCTCAACGACATGGGGATGGGGAAGTACGTGTGTAACTTTGAGTGTAACACTGTAAGTACAAGACTAGAGAGACATTTTAATATATCACTTCTGGGGATTTGTTTATTCATGGTAGGAAGCCCGTCGGGTGTGAGAGGGGAGGTGGGAGAGATCATGTGTATGAATGTTCGTTGGCTCAACGACATGGGGATGGGGAAGTACGTGTGTAACTTTGAGTGTAACACTGTAAGTACAAGACTAGAGAGACATTTTAATATATCACTTCTGGGGATTTGTTTATTCATGGTAGGAAGCCCGTCGGGTGTGAGGGGGGAGGTGGGGGGGGGATCAGGTGTGTGAATGCAAAAGCCTTGTCGTATCTTACCCGATTGAGTCTCCTGACGTGCTTTCTGTGTTTGTGAAGGAGAGAACTGTGTGGAGGCGTTGGCAAATGATAAATTTTCGCATCTTCTCTCAAGGGTTGTATTTGTCCTTCTAAAATATTACTGTACAAGTTCAAAATGTTTGTAAAAACTTTACTAACTAAGCTACTGAATTATATGTTAATGTGGTTGAGGGAGAATTTCTCTGTGTTCGGCGGATATGTTTGGCGACGGCGAGACAAGGGCTGACCGAGGCAGAGGAATGTGGCAGGCGAAAAATGCGTACACACCAATTAGTGTGGGGTATATTAAGTAGGTAACTGTTGAACAGCAATACTTAAAAATGTCAAGTCTGAAAGCACTTTTCATCTTTCATGTTTAGTCTTTGTTGAATCTGTATATTTAACAGCCGCTCACACATCAATATACAGGTTTGACTTCGGTCACAAATCAAGTATGGAAATGTACAAAGCGGCTTTCTTTTTTTCTTTTTCTAACTCTAAAGATATTTTTTTTATTTATTTAAATAATAGAAAAATAGCCTGCATTTAAATGAAATATATGAAGGGAATATTTAATATTAATTGTAATGTAAATATATTCGAAGGGCATTAAATGTATATGTAACTTAAAATCCAAACTGGTGGCAATATTTTTGTTAAGTCGGTGATATCCAGATTTTGTTGAACAAACGTGTTCACCATTGTCCTGTATCAAGCCACTAGATGTCGGAGATCAACATTCAATCTTCAGCTCCAGCAAATGAAAACCTCACGAAGTTTTTCGATTACTTTGTTGACCAATGGTTGGAGAACTTTGCAGTTCCAAAAGTAATGTGTCTTGCTATAAAAGAAGACATAGGACAACCAACGCCGTCGAGGGATGGCACAACAGAACAAACAGTATCCTGCTCAACCCTAATCCAAGAGTAATAGATGTTCTACAATGTTTGAAGAATGAAGCAGAAGTTGCCGAAAACATGTTTATGAGAGTGGAACTAGAGATGGAAGGTAAAAAGAAAAAAGGAAGTATATAGAGATAGACGAACGAATCACAAGGATAACAGAACAAAACCAAGATACGGGTGACTTAGTTTCCTGTTTGAAAGCTATGTCATACCTTTACAAATTTGGATAATGGTACAGCAAGTTTGTTAACAAACAAATATTGTAAATTAGTCGTACGTTTTATGTGTATAGTATGTTTTATTATATAGTTTTTTATGTTTAAAGTAGCCGCTTTGTATATAGACATTAAAAATTGAAAATAAGAAGAAAACTGACAAGGCCGAGAGGCCGCGTTGTACATTTCCAGACTTGATTTGAGACTTACTGTAAGTCAAATCTGTCTAGTTATGTATGAGGGACTCCTACATATATACATTCAACAAAGACTAATCATGAAGCAGAGGAATAGTAGTTGTAAAACCTTAAATATTTTTTATTTAACTATATTCGTAAACTATGTTATTTAAATGTTATAGCTTATGTAAGTAATAGTTGTATAGTTAGTAAGTTTTTTTCTAATGCTTAAGAAATGTTTCTAGTCTAAACTTAGGCCGAGTTCTTGGTGGTGTACGCTTTTTTCGTCTGTCACATTCCACTGCATCAAGGGTCAGCCCTTGTCTCTCCCTCATCAAACAACTACGTGACAGGCTGTACGCTTATTTCACTAAATTCCAGTTGTACGCTTTCTTCGTATATTCGTCCCACAACCGTTTGAACAAACTAGCACATTGATTAGTAGGCCATTACTAAACAAATAATACAGTATAACGTGTGTCTTATCTAGATTGATTTTATATATATGTATATGTATGTATGTATGTATGTATGTATTTTTTATAAAAATCTAAATACTTAAAAACTGTTTAAGGTAACATTCTGGAACTCGGTAGAATTTATCGAGTAGGATACATTTTACTGGACGATTGAGTTTTCCTCAAAAATCCGTTCTAAAATGTCGTTAGTTAAAAAGTGTCATTGCCTTTTTTTAGTTATTTAATAATGCAAATTTGAAATTTTGCCTTTATGAAACAGATTTTTCTATGAAAACAAAAATGTACGGTAAAATGTATCCTACTCCGAAAAATATTCTTACTGAATTACAGTATTTTATCTTAAATTGTTTTTTAAGGTATTTCGAAAATTTTAAAAGTCACATACATACACATAGATAGAAAATTAAATGAGATATGACTCATGTTACATTGTATTATTTGTTATTATTGACCTGACGAACAATGTGCTAAAGTTTGTCTAAATGTTTGTTGGACACAATGTATATTATTTCAATTACCTAAAGTATTATTTTATCTCCATTTGATAATCACAGAATATAAACAGATCTGTATATATTATTATATTATGTATTTTTGGTATGTTTTGTATTTGGTTTAGTTTTACTTATTTGTCATTCCAATATCTATAAGTTTAAATAAACATTCGGTAGGTCTAGTAGTATTTGGGAAAACACTAATGTTATATGAAAACGTAAATTGTGATTTTGAGATGTAATATATTGTAGTTGGGTTGTAATATATTAGCGAGGGTTTTGTTGTGTTCACTAAGCAGTGTTATATGTTATGTTGTTGTGTTCTAATATCTTGTTTCGAAAATGCTGTTATGCATTATCCATCCGTTCTTCTACGCCATACAATCTTCTTCTCTAACTATCCTTCAATACAGATCTTCCTTAGTTGTACGTACTTTTAAATAAATACTTCAGAATCTCATCTCATAATAATTACATATATGTATAATATACTCTCGGCGCAGAAATTATATGGATCCGAATTTGAAGATCGTTTATTAAGAACGTAAGATGCCTATGAAAACTCCAATCATACAATTGTTTGTTTTGTTTAATAGTAAGTTAAAACAAATGAATTTCAAATTTTTATTATAAGTTCTAATAATTTGTATCATAATTTGTAACGAAAACGTATCGGAATTTTAACTAGTTTTCACTTTATAGCAAACTTACACAGTTGTTACTATAAAACCCGTTCAAGAAAAAAAGTTCTAATCAATTACCTGAAACGTTTACTTGGCTTCTAGAAGTCGTCCTGTTAATTATTTGGTCACGTTGTAATCCTCATAAAATGTATAGTTAAAAAATCATTTAAAAATACCTTTAAATTGATAAATTTTAATTGATTCAAATCAATTAAAAATACTGCATTTACCTACACATGTGAAAGTACTGTATCGTAACTATACATGTCATAAGGATTACAACAAAACTAAATAATTAATTTTACAACCTCTAGAGCCAAAAAAACAATGTTTCAGAGAATTGATACAAACTTTTTATCGAAAAGTAAAAATTCTATAATTGTT
>JAQJVL010005224.1:0-37167 GCA_035578905.1 Stictocephala bisonia | reverse complement strand
AAATCAGTTATAATGAAAAATCAGTAATTTACCTTTTATTTGATGTTTTCTCAAAATTAAACTAAAAATAATTGTATAAATGAGAGTCAACAATTGTACATGTATAGCTATGCATTATAAAAATGTGTTTGCCAAGACTGTATTCGTAACAAAGATTTACCTTTTTTCAGCACCGCAAAAAAGTTATAAGTGTGCTAATCAATATTTTTTTTTAAAAACGGTTTGTTGTTTTATTTGTAAAGAAATTATGTATGGAAGATTAGATAGATTATGATCAATTCATTCATTTTTTGCAGGAATTGGATTTACTGAAAGAAGAAGCTGAGGTTTTTAAACTGATCGGACCCGTACTTGTGAAACAGGATATTTCTGAAGCTAAACAAAATGTCTCAAAACGTATGGATTACATTGGCGCAGAGTTGTAAGTGTTGACATTGTATAATGTGCAATTTTCGTTAAGCCAAGATATTCTGTTATTTTTAACCAAATACTTAAAATAGCTGACTGAATTAGCTCTACTTTTCCACTAATTTTGAGTTTTGTAATGGTGTTGAAATCTGGGCTTTATTAATTATAAAATAGGCTCAATTTAAATTTCGAGTTGGAATAAAATGAAGACACGTTCATTCTCAGCATGTCTTAGTTCTCATTCCTAACTCTGGTTACACCCGTAGTAAATCTCAATCAGTGCGATTACACTGAATTGTATTTAAATATGACATATTTAAAAAAATAATATATCATAGTCATATATCATAGAAATATATCATAGTCTTTCTGATATAAACTCAAATCACTGGTCGGATTGTTTGGTCAAACTTTTTATTTTTCGTCTAGACAGTACAAAAGTGTTGTCAAGGCCTCACATTGTTTTCTAAACCTTTTGATTAGAGTAGCTACTGCATTGCAGGCGCAGCAGTGATATCGCACCATATGCTATATCGTTCTTGTCAAGAATAGTTTCACCACAGTATTTGTGGTCTATTAGTTCAGATAAAATCCACTAGAAGGTAGGAGCCACAGAGCAAAGAATAAAGTAGAGTAGTCATAATGCATTTTATCTTTTAGTAGTAGTTGAAGCCGATATTAGCCATCTTGGTGGTAGGCACAGCTGATGTAACCTACTGATGAAATAAAACATTTCATATAATTGAAACCATTCAACACCACAGTAAACTAAGTAAAAAAACTAGAAGTAGGCTAATGTATAGTATTGTAAAGAAATAATAATCAAATTAATTGATTTCATAATATTTTTCTGTGAAAAGTTATTCCAGTCTGCTTGTTTTCATTGCTATTATTGCAACCAGCTGCGGTAGCTCAATTGTGTTTAGAAGGTAGGAAGATTAAGGTCTAGTTACAAGCATTACAGACTTCGCGGCGAAGGTCCGGTCTCAAGCTCGCCGAGCGATGATAAGCAGGGGACAGGTGGAGAGCCCGATATGCCTGCAGTCCTGGAAACATTTGCTACTGCCAGACTTTCCCACGCAACGAGTCTTTCCTATTCTTGCTTATAAAATAAAATGAGTTCATTTTTACCTATGGATCCACCTTAAGTATGTTTCCAGACTATGTGCGATATGTTTGCTTATCGTTTAGTAGGAGTGTTTAGAATTTTTGCACTACTTAAGAATGCGGAAAACAATTATTTAGTGGTTTAATATGGTTGTTTTTATTTAACTTCTGTAGTGTAAAAAATATATGGAACCCATTTAAATTAGCCTGTGTCCGTTAAATCATTATTAGAAACCATATAAATAATTACAGTTGTGGTTATTAATTTATAAGAATTACCTACTAATAATTCAGTGAAAAAATAGTTGTCTTTCATTTCACTATACAAATTTTCTTTAAATAAGAATGTCAAACAGAAATGATTTATGTTATACAAATTTAAACAAGAATTAAAATAAAAGTGATATGTATTTTAACGGAACTGTAAATCACAGAAATATTTTTCTAAGTATTTTTATTTCAGATACCGTGATAAGAAGTGTATAGTTCATAGCTACTTTATTTCAATTAAAGTTATTAAGAGACACTTATTATTGTTGATATTAATATACGTTTTAATAGTTTAACTTTCCAACACTTAACATGTTTGATATGTTTTAATTATAAATACTAGTCTAATTATAAGAAATACCAAAATACAAATACTCCGTAAACACTCGCTCTTTACAATATGTCAGTGAACACCCCGTAACGGTTGAGTTGATGTTTTTATATGACTAGTAGGCCAGCCAGGAGGCCGGATCTTCAGCACGCATACTGTACAAGTTTTTTAAAGTTCAGCTAACTCTCAGCTTCCTTCTATAATTGAGCAGACAATGAAAGGGGCTACCATCTTGGTAAGAGTTCCAGCTTCACTTAAATTGCCATGTGTCTACTCTATTCCATTCTTTGTTCTGTGGTAGGAGCGCTCAAATTGTGAAATTATATCATTATTTGTTGCTAAAAAATTCTTATAACATTGCTAAAATCGAGGGTTCTTTTTAAAATACAAATTATCATATTGGGGTACCTTCAGCCGTTTTTAAACTCGGTGTCTTCTGCTCGTTGTTATTGTTGATTCCTAACCTAATAACCATTTAGAAATGTTTTGTTTACTTTCATTCATACATTTGGTTTGTATAATATATTTTAGTTAATAAAAACACTAAAAAGTAGACGAAATACAAATTTGAAGAAACTAAAAAGTAAAATTAATTTATATTAATCGTAATATTTTATTCTATGAGTGTTACACAAATCAAATGCAATATTGTGTACCTAATCAAAGAAGCAGTAATTTCACGTATTGTTGGATATAAAGAGAAAAAATCTAATAAGGAAAAATTAAGTTAAGACATTATATTCGCTTCATACTAATTCAAGTTTACACCCATCATGGCAAAAAAAGCTTCATTGCCTTGATGCCAGAATGTCATGGATCTGAACTCAGCTTTCTATTATTGACTGCTATACTGTGTTTTATTGTGAGTGGATTTAATGTAGACAAGACTTCCCTGTGTATGAAGGCTCGAAAGTATTTGAACTCTAGAAAGAGTGACAGTTCACTTACTAAAACAGCGTTTAGGACATCAGCAAACTTACCTTAGAAGACAAGTCCACCAACACCAGAGTAATAGGAACATATACAAAATAATCACGAATCACATATCATACCCCATACTTCTACTAGTGTCAACGTCAATGGCAACCACTTAGGAGCGGATGATGTATCAGTATTAAGAGTATCGAGTGTATCGACTATTATCTCCACAACACTGTTCCCAACTAGGTGGGTTACAACACTGAGGGATTAAAATTATATAATTTTCTTATTGCCTGCTTGATTTTGATTTTGGTGAAAATCTATCTTACTTACATTTGAAAACAAAATTTTAAGAAGAATATAAGGACCTACCTATGAATCAGGAGTGTGGAAAATGAAAAAAAAAAAACAGAGAGCTTAGAGAACTGTACAAGAGACCTGATAGTGTAACAGTGTTAGAAGCAGAAGAATAAGATGGCTTGGTCATGTGAGGAAAAGGGAAAAAGAAAAAATTATAAGAAGGGTATGGATGGGGAAACCAGCAGGAAGGTACCTCTAGGACGACCAAGAATAAGATGGGATGACCAAGTGGAACAGGATGTGAGAAGTCTAGTGGAGACATCGAAATGACAGAGGATAGTGGACTGTGGAGGCAACTTGTTGGCGAGGCTAAAAATCACCTTGGATTTGAGTGGTCACAGGAGTAAGTAAGACAGCAAGTAAGAAAATGTATCTGACTAGCTCATAAATTTACTGTTAACATTTATAATGTGAAAAAACTACTACAGTTAATTGGTAATGACAATGTTTCAGGAAGCGAATAGATGACCTAATCACGACATTAGAATCAAAACAAGAAACTCAGAAAGAGAAACTGGGCAAGCTTCAACAGCAGATGCAGCAAGAACAAATGAAGGCAGCAATGAAAGCGTAACCTGATAAAATCACTAACTTTTTTACATACTAATTCTTTGTTTATTCTTTTAATTGCATTGTATATTAATTTAATTATTACTAAGTATTATTAAATTGTTTATTCTGCTATTTAAAATTTGTTTCCTTACTAAGGAACCTTGCTTGATTTTAATTATAGTATCATTAAATTTCTCAAAATATTCGAGAAACTTAAATTTGTTTACGAATAAGTAGTATTAGTCAACTTTTAATAGTAAAAATTACTGAAAATTAGCAAATGTTTTCAAAATAATAAGTTAATCAACAAATCCTTCATATTCTGTCAGTGTTTTATACAGCTTGTTGTAACCTAATTTTCACATCAAACCAAAATTTTTTTATGTAACAGTGCTCACATTTTACACTGAGATCATCTTGTAGAATTTAATCGACTTTTAAGTGTCAACTTGATTTTTTAGTAAGTGAATGTAAAAAACAAAAAGCGATTTTGTACATGTGGCTTTTATGGAGAGAAAATCTGCCTGTTAGAATATCAGAAGGTTCAATAGCTGACGAGTACCAATTAATGTGAGGGGAAATGTCTACTTTTATGAATTCTATAGAGGTTTCACACTTAATTTTTTTAATGCTAGCTATAAGGTACTCCTTTGGCCTAAGATCTTCTCAAGCAATTAGTCATGAATTAAAACCAAAACTATGTATAGTATAAATTGATCTAGACTAGTATGTTGTAACCAATTTGATTACTTTAGAAAACAATGGTGAAGTTGTATAATATTGTTAGTTCAGTCAGTAATTCCAAATTTGTACAATGTTTTGGCTGAAATCCTAACTAGGTTGTAAGTCAAAGGGGATAATACACGTATGAGAAACACTCACCTTCCCAAACACACAGTGGTATTGATGACACTCACCCTCCTATATACGTACAATGTTAATAACACTCACCCTCCTATATACATACAGTGGTAATGACCCAATCATCCTCCCAAAACAAACAGTGCTAATAACACACTCACCCTTTCATATTCTTAAAGTGGTAATGACCCACTCTTGCATATACATAGTGTTAATGACCCCCCTCCCCCAGCAAATACTTGTAAGGTGTTAAAAACACACTCATCCTCCCATCACATACAATGGTAAGTGAGAGGGGTTGCAATGATTGAGTCACTGATATCCCTCATCGCCTATTTAGTTGTATATCAACCTCTCGTACATGTGTACTGTTAATACTTGCGGGAGCACAATATTCAGCAGTGGAGTAAACCAAAGACAAAGCAGCAGTTCGCAGGACTTCTTCGTTGCCTCCCCAGGATGATCCAGCAAAATGCACTCTGTTATGTTAGTTCTGTTCTTCACTTAATCTGCTGTTTCTGTTGGTGCCTTTTAAAACAGAGATTGATCTTAACTGACTCCCAAGTACCGTGTAACACCAACGATTAAGAAATTCAGTTTTTGATTAGCTAGTTTATTACTCAGAGGAAAGAAGGTTACTTCTTTTTGTTGGATTGGGCTTTATCTTCCAGGTTCTAAAATAATCGTTGATTGTGTCCAGATCAAGTGTATATGTTCTTCCTGTTTTTGATATGTCGCTCATGCTAAGTTGCGAGAACAATATCATCTACATGTATGAATTTTTCGACTGTGTGGCGCGAGTGTCAGCAGAGTATACATTAAATAAAAGGAGGGTTTAGGTAAAACCAGTAATATTAATTTGTTTGTGATTTTTAACTCTTCATGATTTTTAAGGTAGAACATTAGATTTGAGGATATACATTACAGAATCAGTGCATTTTCATTACAAACATTACACATATTGTTACACACTTGAAACGTATAGCTTCTTTGGTCATATTGTTATTGTAATGTCTGGTTATTTTATAATTCAAACAATAAAATTATTTAATATTGGGGATAAGAAGAAATCTGTTTTTCATTTTGACTTTAAAACTGTTGTAAAAGTGATAATTGCATGGGAATTGTTTTACATCTCCTATTTTCACTGTTTTTATATGTATTCTTTTAAAGTCATTTGTTTGCATTTCTTATGAGTCCATTTAATTTCATATCCAATGTTATATGTTAAATTATTTATAAATCCTTTAATGTCCTGTACATGTATGTAAGTAAATTTTAGTTAAATGAAAAGTATAGATTAAAAGAAGAAAAACATATCCTTCATTTCGTAATAAAAGTAAAAATTTTCAAAACAGGTGATTTTTCCAGGTAATTATAATAAAACATGAATACCACAAGCAACTACCAAAGCCAGACACCATTTACTTAAGGTAAGCCATCTCACTAATAAAGCCAAGATCAGTGTTTTATTAATTACCACAGAAAAATTTTCCTGTGACAGATGGATTTCAATTGACGATCCTTGGCTTTGTACCTGGCTGGAGTACAGTGCCTTAAGGCTGTATGTTTGAAAAAATGTTTGATTGCAATGTCTTTATATCAGCTATTAAACGCCTCTCAAGTAGTTCTTTCATTAAAAATTATGTTTATAGTTATAAATACATCACCTCAAAGATGCGAATTTGGGCTTTCTTGGTACATTCACAATTAAGGAACTATTTTCCTAATTATTCCCAAATTTTAAAAACAGACCTTCACAGGACTTGCTCATCAGCTATTTTAAATTACGTAATTTTACTACAAATTTTATTTTAAATAATTAATGTTATATTTTTGTTTTTATTTTATTATGACGAGAAATACGATGTTGAGTTTGGTATCTTATGCTTTTTAATATCACACAATTTACAAAATTGATTAACTTTATATACTTACAGGCAAATGTACTTTTATGCGCATGTTTTACAATCCAATCGCTACACTCACGTACAGCAAAACACCGCACCCACAGGATCGAGCTTCAACGATTTCTTGCAATTATACCCCTCCCATTCTAAACCGTGGGGGGAAGAGGTTGTGAGTAATCGCAGCCAGCGCTGCGCAGTAGAAATCAGTTGTCCCTAATGCCGTCCGAACCACCTTAAACCGCTTGTCTGTTTCATCACTTATGGTGACTCAATATTTTTAAGTTAATAGATCATAATATACCATGTACATCCAAACACGCTAAAGGGTATGAGTAAAAAAGACACATCTAGTAACAAATTCTTTAATATAATTTTTACATATTAAATTTCTAAACCAAGCAAGATATCCTTATAAAAATACCCATTTATGTCTTATAAAACAATTAATATAAACTCTTTCATAATCATTAAAAATACATAATACATATAACAATAGTTACGGTATCGATTCATAATAATTTATATAAATTACTTTTAAAACAAAAGTAATTAGTCTGAATGTGTATAATGCACTTAGTGAGATGGTAATCATTCATCGAGGCATACTGTACGTATGATGGCCTCAGTCACCTGGTAGGGATCACAGTTAGACGCAGGGCGACGGTCCTCCAGGTAGCCCTTCTTGTCCTCAGCACAGCCTCGGGGAATACGAATACTGGCCCCTCGGTTGGCAACTCCTACACAGTAACAAATATGTTAGGTTAGTTTGAAATGTTATCATTTAAACATATGCTGTTCCCTGATTTAAAGCAAACAGTTAACAGGAAAATAACCAAAATTACAAAACAAATCCTATTAATAATAAAACCGTAAACCTTTCCAAGTCTGAATGATAGTTATTATCTAGATAGGTTAGGTTAAAGGGCACTAGGCCAGGATTTAGTATATTAGAGAGATAGGACATCAGCAAACTTACCTTAAAAGACAAGTTCACAAACATCAGAGTAGTAGTCACAAACAAAATAAACACAATCTCACAAATGTTCAACACCACTGGCATTTTCTTCAGGTGAGTAGAGATAGAGAGAGAGTCTCTCTCTATCCAGTGGTGTTGAAAATTTGTGAGATTGTGTTTATTTTGTGTTTGTGACTACTACTCTGATGTTTGTGAACTGGTCTTTTAAGGTAAGTTTGCTGATGTCCTATCTCTCTAATATACTTATTATCTAGATATAATTTTTGTATTTGTTTAGGTTATAAAGATGTTTGCACTTAAGTGTAAGTAATAATATTCATTTGATGCTAAACAATTATAAAATTTTCAGGAAGTTTTAGAATTTAAAAGCAATTTTTCTAAATGTCCTCCAATATTTCTTTCAATGTTTGCAGTAGAATAGTTCATTCCATACAGAATAAAAGAGGTTAAGGGTAAGTATTGACATTATTACTAAAAATTAATATCTTTAAATAATGATGTTTCTTACAGTGTACTTCAAATTAAGTATAACCATTCATTATTACTTAAAATAGATATCTCATGTAATAGGAATATTTGTGCAAGTAATTTAGTTAGTTTAGTGATGTCTGCCACTACCTTCATGAGGACTAAACTAGTGCTACACAACTGGACCACAAAACAACTGATAATTTGAGACACAACATTTAACATTGGATGAGTAATATATCTGTTTTAAAATAAAATCAAAGGTATTAATTACTTTATTAGTTTTGTTGGACTCTTAAGTTCTATAAACATTTTTATAAAGTTTGACCTCATGAATATTAACATTTTTGACGTGGTTAAAGGATTAAAATATGTTACTTTGAAACTCTTTACTTTCTATGGCAGAGATGTCTAGTCAAATTGTCAAGCAGCGCCTCTGAATACTACAAGTGTCACAGTATTATATAGTAAATATGTTTATAATCATTGGACCATATTATTTCTATTTGTTCAACTTCGCTTGTCTGTTCATAAAAACCACAGGCCTGTGCATGAACTTCATTCAATGAGTGGAGTACCGACTGTTAACTCAGTTGGTGGTTTGAACCTTGGACCTTGCCCTCCATAGTTCGAAGCTTTAGGCACCACACCGGCAACCACATATTCGATAGTCTTCAAATGAATCTGACGTATCCTATCATTATTTCTCCTCAACATACTTGCTGCTAAGTGATGGGGATTACAACACAACTTGTGACATGACTGCAATATTCTAATATCCTATTCTGGTATGACGATTTTAAATTAGCAATGTAAAGGAAACGTAAAGTCCTTGATAGCACTGTTCAAACATCACAAACCGTTTTTTATTAAAGTTTGTATTACTCTAACCGTCTTTTACATTAAATATTTTATCACAGACAAGCCTCTGACTCATTCTCCACGTGGTAGTTCACTCCTGGAACTACTTGTAACTCCGATAAATATTATTCGACCGGTTGGTTGTCTGTCCAATCGCCAACCGTTGGTTGAGCTCATTAATAGTACAGTAGAAGTCCATTAGTCCAGCATCCAACAGTCCGGAATGCCCGATAGTCCGGCATCGCTCCGGAAAATTGAAAAAATTTTGGTTTTCTCCAAAAGTGTGTCTTTAAAGCAAATAAAAACGCTATGAGCTGTTCGGAAGCGTTCGGGATCATCCGGAAGCGCTCGTTATTATTCGGAAACCGGCCGTCTAGTCTCAGCTGTCACAACAAATACAGGTGCAGTGCAGCACAGTTAATTAATCACGAAGCGTCTAAGTCATTTTGTTTTGTGTGCGTTGTTGTTGTTACTTTCACATCGCAGTAAACTGTGTCTCAGTACTCTCTACTATAATACAGTACATCTGTAGAGACGTAAGTAACTTTTGAAAGTGTTTACAAACAAACTCTGAGTTTCGTTCTAACTGTACAGTGACCATATTTTCAAAACCTAAGCATTCGAGTTCAAAAGGAGAGAAACGAAAACACGTAACACTGACTCTCAATCAGAAACTAGACATCATCAAACGGCTAGAAAAAGGTGAGAATAGAAATGTTTTAATGAATGAGTTTAATATTGGCTCATCAACTATTTATGACATTAAAAAACAAAAACATGAACTAATGAAGTTTGCTTCTCAATCGGTAACAACTGAAAAATTGGCTTCTAGACAAACATTAAAAAACTAAAACTGGAACAGCTAGATAGTGTATTGTTCAAATGGTTTAGTGCAGTACGTTCTGAAGGAAAGCCGGTAACAGGGCCAATGATTATTGAGAAGGCAAAGAAATTCGTCCAAGATTTGGGTGTTGGTGAAAATGAATGTAATTATTCTGATGGTTGGCTCAGAAACTTTAAGTTTCGGCATGGAATTCGAAGACTTGATGTAACTGGAGAAACATTTTCAGCAAACCAAAACTCTGCAGAAAAATACAAAGACGAGTTTGAGAAAATCGTGGCTGATTTAACACCTGAACAGATTTATAATGCTGATGAAACAGGGCTGTTGTGGCGATGTTTACCAACATCTACACTAGCTGGGGGAGGAGAGAAAGCAGCCAAGGGTTATAAAAAAAAACAAAGACAGATTAACCGTTTTGCTATGTGCTAATGCGTCTGGAAACCACCGAGTGAGCCCTTTTGTGATAGGTAAATCTAAAAATCCCAGGGCTTTTAAGAATGTTACACACTTGCCTGTCCAATACGATGCTCAATCAAATGCATCGATGACTGCCGCCCTCTTTAAAGACTGGTTTCTTCACCACTTTGTGCCTCAGGTCAAGGAATCCTTCAAAAGCCTTGGTCTACCAGAAGATACTAAAGCCATCCTTCTTTTGGACAATTGCAAAGCCCACCCGCCAGTAGATGAGTTAGTTTCTGGAAATATTGTTTCTACTCTGCTCCCACCTAACATAACATCTTTGATTCAACCCATGGACCAAGGGGTTATTCAAAATTTTAAATGCTTTTATAGAAGGTCATTTATTCAAGGCCTGTTAAATGCCGACTGTGACGTGACTGATTTTCAAAAAAGGTTTACCGTAAAAGATGCCGTTTATGCTATTGCACTGTCTTGGAACCAGGTAAAAAATACAACACTACAAAAATGTTGGAGAAAACTTTGGCCAGCTGCAAACCCTGCATCTGACCTAGCTCTACAGACTGATGAGGAAGAAAACCATCAAGAAGATCTGACCAAAGTTTTGGATGTCGTTAGAAGTGCTGACAATCCCTTGAAAAAACTGCCTGAAGAGGAGGTAGAGGAGTGGCTTCTAATCGACGAGAATGAGCCTGTTGAACAAGAACTAACCGATGAGGACATTATCAACAGTGTAGTAAACCCTCAGCCTACTCAGAATCTTGAAGACAGTGACTCAGATGCCGAAACAGAAGAAAAGGAAAAAAATCAGCTGGGCAGAAGCTGCAGAATCACTGAATAAGTTTATCTCTTTTGCTGAGGCTAGTATACAGTGTTTCAGAAATTATTGATTTACATATCATTAGAAATGAATTTTATTCTAAACGCCAAAAGTCAAGAAAACAAAAAGACATTCGTGACTTTTTTAAATCTTAGTGAAATATGTTTTACAGAATGTGTACATAATTATAAATTTGAAATGTAAAATAAACTGTTGTATTTGTTGCATATGTAAAATAAACTTTGTTTTATACTGTATTTGTAGTTTAATTATTAACCTAATTGTTCTTATAATTGCGATTTATGTATGCATGTATGTAAATAATTTACATACATTTGTTTTAAGGCAAAGCCTACACTAAATGGAAGGGGCACCGCCCGATAGACCGGAATTTTCGGTAGTCCGGCACCGAGCCGGTCCCGAACGTGCCGAATTATCGGACTTCTACTGTAACTTTACCCTCCCTTCCTTGTTCATTCTTACCATTGACTGTAGAAACAAACAGATTGTCCAAGGCAATGCATTTTCTGTAGAAACAGGTATGTGCTGCTATCTAACAGTGAACGGTCTCAAATAAGCACTTGGATGACTATTTGGTGTACTATTAGTCACTTCAGCTGAAAAGAGATAGAGAAATGTATGAAGAGAGAGGGAGACTGCTGGCATTACTTGTCAAAACCGAACATGAACTAATTTCACTGAACAGGGAAAACGGCTTATGGTACCCATATGAGCAGACAGTCTTCTTATTTCTGTAGTTTTAGGATGTTCCTGGCTTGGCCACCTAGCAGTGTGTTTATTAAGTAGCTGATTCCTGTTTTTGCAGTTGAACATTACTTCACCTACAGACCAGTGCCCCAGGCGATTGTTTTTGCTTTGAAAAATGTTAAGCTTACGATTTTTTTTTTTTTTTTAATAACGTATTCTTTAACTAGAATCTACATTTTCCGGTGACAACCGCTTCAAGGTACTATCTACAATATTTACAAGATAACCAGGCGTTTCGCCCATACTGTGATGTGGCATCCTCACTGGTTTCTCTATAGTACAATATTTTTAACACCACTAAAATTATTGCCGTTGACAACAGAACTGGTTATTTATTTTGAGAATCCTGAGTGGTCTCAGAGAAATCACTGAGGATGCCACATTACAGTATGGGCGAAACGCCTGGTTATTTTGTAAATAGTACCTTCATGCGGTTATCACCGGAAAATGTAGATTCTAGTTATGACACAGGCCGCTTAAGCCTAAGTTCTAAATGTATTCTTTCTTGAATTCAACATTGGCCCTAAGGAGAATCAAATCCAATGCAGCAGTATGTACAGCCACCTCCTAATACTAGCATTTGGGATTTTGACAGTAATAATGGCTGCAGCGAATTTGTTAGTAATTAGTTATCTTAGTTTATTACAACATATAATAGTTGTATATCCACTTCTTAGTTAGTTCTTAGAGAAAATCTCAAATATTTTAGCAAATAACTAAATAAGTTCTTAGAAGCATTATTTTACAAACCTGCAGAAAAGTCGTGGATGGAAGATGTTTCATGTTTGCCTGTGAGACGACGCTCGTTGTCCTTCCCTCCGTGAGGGTCGTAGGCTTGAATGTGACGAATGTGTTGCTTGGAAAGCTTGTCAATCGCCTTCTCAATTTCACTGAATAAAAAGATTAAAGTGAAAATTGAAGATCTTTGAACTATAAATACATTGAATTTGACTTAAAGTTAATTATTCAATTCTCAAAGATGTTGACTGGTCAAGAGTTACTAGAAGAGCAACAGAGATTTTAAATGTGAATATTTTTACTAATATTATATTTCGCATATGAAATTTTATAAAAAATTACTATTTTGGAAAATGAACAAAAATCCAACTGACATGACACTCCCATTAAGCATTTTTATCTTGATTAGAATCAAACGGCAATATCCTTTTACATAGGATTTAACTTATATCAATTAAAACTAATAATAAGAATCAGTGATGCAGATAAAAGGGGTGAAGCCTTTTCTACTTAAATATTATTTTTAGACATACATTCAATTTCCTTTGTCAAGTCCTCTAGTAAAAGAAAAATGAATTTTTTTAGTGCATGTAGAACTAAAATCTGAGTATTTAAATAATAGTTTAATACATTGAACTAGTAAAAAGGACATTAGTGATAGTCAAGTATGAGAAGAAAATCAATGACTTACTAAAACATGCAGAATATAGTTAAGTGATCATACACTCCACGTACAAAGAAAAATCAATCTTGACAGCCACATCTTCATGTACACATAATTTGGCGAGAGTCTCAATCCTACTTGTGTAACTATTAAGTGACGGATCCTGCTGTCCACTCCACATACAGACACCACTGTCGTTCTAAATTCTAAGTCAAAACGTGTGACATGAATATTGCTGTCAATAAGAACATTTCTGAACTAACTCGAGTGAATTTAGTATAGTTTACTTTGATCTAACTCACATGATGCCATTGTCTTCTCGCATAGCTGCTGTGCTGAAGTTACAGTGAGCACCCGCACCGTTCCAGTCTCCTGGCATAGGCTTGGGGTCCAGTGTCACAACGATGCCAAACTCCTCGGCTACTCGGTGCAGCAGGTAACGGGAAACCCACAGCTGGTCTCCCATGGAGATACCTTCACATGGTCCAACCTGGTACTCCCACTGTAAACCAGATGTTGTCACTTAAAGTATTTATCCGTAGAAATAAAGGGATTGGCAAATCCGAAGTAAATTAAAGTAGGCTACAAAGAGACTGTAGAAAAATGATATTGGAGCAGATATGAAATGCTGTGTAGGAGTTCCAGTAATAATAAAGAATATTTTTTTTTTTAAATAGAAAGAAAAAAGTGTGTTTTTCAGAATTATGATTTGAAAAACACTTACTGTTACTGATTTTTCTAAATATTCAATCAAAATAGCTAAAAGTTTGCATATACAGTTTTATCCGGACCCAAATTATCTGGAAACGTTTAAGGTTATAGTATGGTTATGAATATGCAGACTACTGAATACTTTACCTTAAATAAATACTTTCTAGTGTGACAGTAAAAGTTATTAAACGCTTTTTTATATGGTTTAAAGCTTGTTTATTTATATGGCCTTCCTATCCAGACGTTTATCATTGTCCAGTCTATCTTAGTCACAAGAATAGCCAAAAATATTTAGGCTGTTGTATGGATTGCATCTTGTAGATTCGGCTTTTTGTTGTTTATTTACATAAAAACACTGACTTTTGGTGGTGTATTTTTATTTTATCTGGTATTTTCTTTATCCGGATCAGGATACCACCATATTAGTCTGGATAAAACGTGGTTTACTGTATTCCAGTTTTCCCATGAGGCTATTGACCGAGATCCTCAAGCAAGGCTAGTGGTACAACCCCATAGGCTGAATCCCCAGCAAAGGAGTAGGCAAATAACCTTGCAAAAGAGCTCAGCTTTCAGCCCAGTGAGGGCTTATGACCTTTGGCCTTGTCAGAGATTTCTGCATGTAGCTGTTCGATAATCTTGCAAGGGAGCTCTGCCTATAGCCTCATTTAACACATTGAGACCCAACCTCTTTGTGCTGCACTAACCTAAAAATCCCAAAAATGTTTGTTATAGATTTATTATTGTTGTTTTGTATGCTAAACATTTCAGCATTTATTTTTAAAATTTATAGATTTTTCATAAGAAAAAAAATTGATGACGCACCAGGTGCGTCATCGGGATAGGTGGACAGTACTGATAAAAACTCCCAGTCTAGGCCAGGATTCAAATCTGTGCTACCTCTTCTTCAGGGTCAAAGTCCTGAAGCCGTAAACTGCTCTACCGCCGGCTCTCCCTGATGGTTTAGTCTTCACTGGTCACCATTTTTTCAGAAGACATATTTTAAGTTGTATTCTAACAACACGTAAAAAGTATGTCGATCCCAAACCAATAGAATAATTTTGAAGTTACATAGAACCAACTAACCTGTGAAGGCATAACCTCTGCATTGACACCAGAAATGTTGATGCCGGCGTATAGACAGCATCGGTAGTGGCTTTCAACGATGTCTCGGGCATAGACCTTGTTGGCTCCCACACCGCAGTAGTAAGGGCCCTGTAATCACAACCAATTGGTTAATATTTACAAACTTTTAAGAAGAAAGTAAAAGAATTTTCAATTGATTTAGATTTATTTTTGGGTATGAAAATCAAGCTAATGTAATAAATATATGTGTCTGAAAAGTCAATCTTTATATTATGTTTTATTATAATTACACTTAGATATAATTAGTGATAGGTGACCATTTTTATTCACTTGTTTCTGTACCATTATGAATAACTAATACAAGGTGACCTGGCAATATCTAATACAAAATTCATAACGGGGAGATTGAGGTTATGGAATACCCACTAGGTAGGAGGGAGGGATATACCTTTAAAAATTCCATTAGAATATGTATGTTAAAAAGAGTGTGTTTACGTTCTGAGTGTTCCGAAAGGAACGAGTACGTTGTTTATGTCCCAAGTTCTGACTCTGGTACGTTCCGGAATGATATTTATCATACGGTATTACTAGTTCCACGTTCCGATGTAGTTTTCGTTCTGCCTTCGTACGAATAGATGGTGTGAGCGTTCTAAATGTTAGAAAACTTGTATATCTAAATGTAAACTCAAAGCATATGTAGAATTAGGTAATTATAAAAATAAATAAAACAACTTGAGATTTTATTGTATTTAGAAATAAATCTAAGCTCTAAATATGTTTTAATTATTTATTTCCAAGATAAATATTAATAGTCACATTGGCGTGATTAAGATTTTTATAAATAATATATCAAATAAATATTTTTTTGTTTCATAAAAGTAACATTTAATTTTAAGAAGTCTCCCAATTTGTAAATATTTCTTTTAATTATTTTAAATCAAATTAATCCTGAAACTTCACAAAAATCCTCCATTGTATTTGTTATCCACTAAAATTAATTATTGTTACATTACGACGCTCGAAAAGCTATGCCGGTACGGAACTATTAACTTTTTCAGTATCAAATCGTATCATCAGAAGTAAAAGTTGTTCTCGGAACATAATTTGGAACGGGGAACTGCTAAACGCATTCCGAGTGCGGTACGGAACGAATGGAACGGTTCTTGTTCTGGAACTGTCAGGCACACCTGTATTAGATTATAGTATATAGATAGAACTAAAAATTATTTGGTTTTTTATTTTTTTTTTAATATAACATAATATTCTGTCATAAAAACTGAAATAATAAATAAGGATTATTATATAACTACCAGTGAACTTAATTATCATGAAACATATAGTGTTTTTATGTAAATTACAATTAACTAATTGATTAAACAATTTAAAAGTTCAGTTAAAAAAACAATTAAAAATGTATCATAGTGACTCAACCAAAATAACATCCATTTATTTATATCCTGCCACTATTTCACCCTTCAACCCTAAATCTCACATGAGTAAATTCACAAATTCAACGTGAATTTACTCATGTTAAAGGAATGAAAATAGATGATACAAGTTCCACTGTAGGTTTATGGGTGGGTGAGTAAATACTGTTGTCAGCTGCCCCAGTAGGGATAAGTTTGCCTGGTGGCTTTTTTTACATCAAACCTCTAACTAAGTTCATAACATAGCTCCAAACGAGTGAAGATAGTCCAATAATGTGACATACTTTGAAAACAACTCTTACCTGAGGGCCTGGGAAGCCGTTCCTTGGCCAACCAAAAGGTCTTCCCTCCATATCCAGGAGTGTGTATTCTTGCTCAATTCCAAACCAGGGTTTTTCTGCTGCAGCCTTCTTCATCACTTCCGCACATGTCACTCGGTGGTTAGACTCTGTAAGCAAAATTTAACAAAATAACCACTAAATTTGGTACTTGAATAGTTATTTAACTATGTTTTCGTAAAGGCAACACTAAAATCAATGTTTTACTTAGTTTGCACTAAGACAATTATCCTCATCACATGTTAATAACAATTAGCAAGTTTAGTGAAATTATTCCAATAATTTTTCTAAATGTGAGATTTTTTCAAATTTGAGTATTGTTAAATCAAGATTATAATGTAATAGAAAAATTGTATTGGATCTTATTTTCAATGTTGTTTTTAAGTTCAAATAATAAACATTAGTACTTAACACTTAAGCTGCCGTGTCAGTCCAGTATGACTGATGGCTCTTTGTCACAGCTAGATGCCGTCGGGCCACTATGCCCGACATTATTGCTTAGCAACGTTTTAGTTTTTTATCGTTACTCGACTTGTCCTGCTTTCTTAAAGAAACCGATTACACTTATTGTACTGCAAACATCATACTATTTACAGAGAAAATTTAGAAGTTTTTGGTTAGTTACAAAGTTGTTCGTAGAACTTTAAATTTTGGCAGGTTCTACGGACAAGCTGTCGGGAGAATCGGCCCGATAAGACTTATTTAGTGAATTTTGGTATTAAAATAACGTAATACATATTGAATACTGGATTGCTTTCATCATGTAGTCAGTGTAGCCAAACCAGGAAAACAAATTTACCTCAAAATGTGTCAGGCCGATATGCCCGACAGTTATGAATGTGCCGTATACGCTACTAAAAAAACTCGGGCCAATACTCCCGACATATTTATATACATATAATGCCTATGTATGTAGTATTTCTATACTCAGAAATGGTAGTACAGTAAAAATCATACGTAATTGATTTTAAAACTGGTATAAAAACTTTTAGCAATTTATAGCAAAAATAATCATATTAAGTTGGCAGCTAACGTGTTAAATAAGGAAAAAACTTAGATTATTAAAGATTTAAGCGTTATCACCTCGTTAACTTGATTATGCTTCATGTAAAATATATTGTAATTAATAAAGATTATGATACATAGCATTTAAAAGTTAATGTAAAAGCATGTAAATACACGCTTCTACGAACCTGTTGGTTTCTTATTGTATTTGTATGTCTCACAAAGCACTAAGACGTTGTTTCCTCTGCGGAAGGGGTCCCGGTACATCGCCACTGGGTACAGGTAGGTGTCTGCGTTACTACCTTTAGACTGATACGTAGAGCTGCCATCGTAGTTCCAAATTGGTAGGTCTGTAATAATATTTGTTATGGTTTGATAAAAAGTGAACTATTAAGGCTAAGTAACAATTAATAGTACCAATGACTATAGAAGCAAGAAGACTGTTCGCTCATGTGGGTTCCGAGAAGCCAGTTTTCCTGTTCAGTGAAATTGGTTCATGTTTGGTTTTCTCAGGTAGTGCCAGAGTGTCTCTTCATCTCCTTCGCGTCTCTCTCCAGCACACGCTGAAGAGAGCTAATAGTACGCCAAACAGTTGTCCGTACGCTTATTTGAAACCCATTATAGTTAGGTATCAGTACAGGCGTGCATCTACAGCAAATACATTGTCTTAGACAGTCTTTTTGTTTCTATAGTCAATAGTAGCACATATCATTTTTGTAGCTTATGTTAAGAGCAGGGAAGAAAGAGTTTATGCATGTATATGTTTTAACAAAAAGAACATATCTTCGATGACTTTTTTTTTTAAAGGAGAGGCCAACCTCCTTCTTAACCTTACTCTGTCCATTCCTGATAGACTATTGATCTGTGCGAGGAACTTAATCAGACAGAGTAAGGGGGCGAATCAGTACAGTAGAAGGTGAATATTACTGATAAATCTTTCGGTCTAGGCCGGATTCGACCCAGCGCTATCTCTAACCCAAGCTCAAAGTCCTGACGCCTTAGACCACTAATTTAATTTCTATACATTGTTTAGCAGTTTGTTATTAATACTCAAACAATACAAAAAGTGGTTTCTGAAAAAATATAACTTCGTTTTGATTATCATAAAATTGAAACTGTAGCAAAATTTAAACAAAAATATCTGCATATTAAAGTAATTATTTGTAAATTTTATCTATTCCTGTAATTCAATAAGGCATGTTTTATCTTTTCAGAAATAGGACATGTTAAATTTACTAATAACAGGCTTACTGTCATTTGAGTATGTACACAACAACAACAGGCCATTTTAGTATACTGCAACATATACTATATAAAACAACAAATTTAACAATAAATCTGAACATTAAAAAGCACATTTAAATCTATAAATCAGAATTATAAAACATTAGTTCTAAAATGTTACTAAATTTTGTAAAATTTGTATTAATTTAATTATTAATAATTTGTGTAAGTTGTTCATATCAGTCTGTCTAGCAACATCGTTTAGTTTATTAAAAAAAGCAAAAAACCTATATAATTTAATTTTTACCGTGGGAATTACATTATATATCCCTTAGTTTATTCGTATAAAAATCATTCCTAAGGTTCGATTTAGAGTAGAGAGCTAGAGTAGAGTAGAGTAGTAGCTTGCTATAGACTAGTTGACCTATTTCTAATATTGTTTTTTTTTTCTTTTTTTGATAAAAGAATTAAATTGACATGGGTTGAATGCCTCATGCAAACAAAACCATATAATAAGAGTGACTGAAATAACCCGAAGTAAGCTAATCTTAAATATTCAAAATTAACAAAACACTTCAGTTTACAAATGAGATAATTTAATCTATAAATCTTTTTGCAAACTGCTTCAATGTGGATGGACAGGTCAACTTAGAATCAGCGGAGTTTTACTACATAATAGAGTTAAACTACATAATAGTTTAACATAATATACCAAGATAACATATTGTTCGAGACTAAGAGTAAAGTGTTTTACCAGAATTAGAGGCTAATTTATGAAAAGAAAATCAAATTTAAATAGTTTTTATGTTTGTAGAATAATTAGTTGTGATTTATTAAGATTGTAGTGGGTGGAAACAACATGGTATCATCAGCATAAAATAACAGAGTGAATAAGTACGTTTAAAGACAGATCATTTGTATACACAACAAAGAAAAAGGGTAAAACAGGCCCTTGAGGAATCCCCAGTTCTTACTTATCTCAATTAATTTTTAACTGAAACAAATTGACATCTAACGACAGGTATGAATATGAAGTAAGTAATCTTAATGAGTTTTCTTCAATACCATAGAATATAAGTTTATTCAAAAGAATATCAAAAGGTACACTATCAAATGATTTTTGAAGATAACACAGAACCAACATAACTTAATCTCAACTTCGAGCACTGCTGAAGTAGTATATCTTCCATGGCAAAAACCTAATTGAATAAAGTTTGAACGAAGTACTGTGAGATTTAAAAAACTACTTAACTGATTAAACATAACATTTTTATCCATAAATATTTTTAGTTCCTGTTTTACTAAGAGTAAAGTAACCAATACAAAATTGATCGAAGTTAATTCGAAATTGCTGTGGACAGTATAAAAATGTATGACATCCAAATAAAGGCCTTAATTTGTTCTAAGTCTATTGTTATTAATCAACACTGTAAGAATGGCATTGTTTAATTGTTATGATTTTCAACGTTCATCTTCTAATTGAATCTAAGAACAACGATAAAGTTGAACATAGTAAATAAAAGTCTATTTTTAGTTTCAACAAAATATTCTCAAAACCATTTCTGTATCCCAGCACTTCCTAAACTTGGCAATAGTATTTCAAATGTACTTCCTAAATAAAGGTTTCAAATTACAGTTCTATTCTAGTTTGATAAAACCATATTTACAAAGATCTTTACCCTTCTAATTTACATAATTTTGTGAAGTGTATTTTTATTGATGAGTCTGGTTCTAAGAAGGTGTTAAATGACCACAAACAATTTGAGCTGCCCAAAGGTTAACTGGTCAAGGACATAGCATTGATTACAGTTGAGTTGATACAACAGACCTCTTTCTACTTTGTGATGAGAAATAGAAAATTCATTCATTCTTTTACCATGATACTCTCAAATTAAAACTAGTTAGAAAACTCCATGAAATAATTTCGATATTAATATTTATATATAATGAAAGTGTACTATCCATGTCAATGTTTCTTAAATAATTTGTTAATATTCAATTTATTTGTAGAATATTGAATTTTTTTAATAGCAATTTGTTCTGATTTTAATTATGAAGTGTATTATACCCTGAAAACTACGGCCAGGAGAAAATGAAGCTGTGTCAGGGTCTCATATCTAAGAATCTAAATGCATAGTTTCACATGAATGTAATCTACACTATCACTAAACATCAATGAAATTTACAGTTTCGCTAAATATGAATGTAAAAGACAATGTGACTGAACATGAATGGAATGTACAATGTCATTGAATATAAATCTAATTTGACTATAAGATATCCCTAAAGAACGTTTTACCTGATACATCCTTAGGCACACTGTCCAAGGTCTTTGTCTTAGCCCGGATGTTCTCCCCGGTGCCATCGATCCAGATGTACTCAGCCAGCACCTTGGACTCAGGCTGAGGTAGCTCCAAGAACCGCTTCAGCACTGCTTTATTAACCTTGGCATTGGGAGAGTCGGCCAGCAAAGACATGTTGGCAGTTCTAGACAGGAAAAAGATATATTCAATTAAAGTTGCTTCATAGAGGATTACAACTGGAAATATAACTCTAAATATAGAGTAAAACCTCCGCTAGCATAGCGGTTAGCGCTTCTGCTTCTAGAGCAGACAGTCTGGGATTTCGTATCACACGAGGTATATCTACTTAAACTTGTCCTTCAGCATACAAAATGCATATACAATATTTAAAATACCACTGGCTTAGATATAAATAAATGGTACTAGATAACCGACTAACTTTCTCCCTTTCCCTTTATTATGTCAGATTGTTTTAAAAATGCACAAAGCTTGTTAAAGAAATAATAATTAAAACAGTTTAGTGTATTGATTTTTTTATTTTTCTTTTAAAAAACAATTTCTGTTTAATTAATCATATATCCAGATTTTATGTATCAACCTTCAACGAGTAGCGGCTTCCGGCCTCCAGCCTATCTTAGTAGGGTAATAACTAAAATATATGTACTTGTAACTTTCATCTTTACTGAAAATTTAATAAAAATCGTTACAATAAATCTTGAAAAAACTGCATTTTTTAATGTTTTTGTCCGTAATAAAATGTTATAACTCAAAAAATCAATACCACTGTACTGTATGGGTGGGCGAGTGGATCAATACCACTGTGCGCATGGGCGGGTAGGTGGGTCAAAAAAATAAATCTGAGGGGTTCCACACCAGTCTTGCCTCCCACGTCGATTCCACTCTACATGTATGGGTGGGCGGGTGGATCAATACCACTGTACGCATATGGGCGGGTAGGTGGGTCAAAAAAATAAATCTGAGGGGTTCCACACCAGTCTTGCCTCCCACGTCGATTCCACTCTACATGTATGGGTGGGCGGGTGGATCAATACCACTGTACGCGTATGGGCGGGTAGGTGGGTCAAAAAAATAAATCTGAGGGGTTCCACACCAGTCTTGCCTCCCACGTCGTTAGGTTAGGTTAAGTTACAGATATGTGGTTTTTACTAAAATATTTAAAATTGTAATTAACATATTTCCTGAAGTTTTTATCAAAATCGTTAGAACCATTTTTGAGAAAATTCAATTTTTGTACTCTTTTGCCCATACAAATTTAAAAAACGCAAAAATTAAAAAAAGTTATAACAGTCTGGAGATATTGGCCAGCAAAGTGCACACGTGTGTACGCACACACACCAAAATTCAAAGAAAAAACACTTTTTGTGTTCATGGGGCCCTAAAATGAATTTTTAGACCAACTTGTAAAAACATTTTTTATGATCACAATACTTTCTCTATGCTAACGCATTTGGGAGAAAGTAAAAAGCATATAATAATTACTAAACATGTTTTATTCATCTGTTGTTAAGACGTTAATGTCAAGATATGGGCGAATGTGGATTTCAAACGAGTGTGATGATGATGGAATAGTTATTGTTACAAAGTTAGGCCGACTGCTACACTGTTCCGTATAAAGGGTCACAATTTAATAGCTCAATAACAAACGAACAGCTGATGGTTATCAGCTGATACTATTTAAAATTTGTTATGACTCTGATTGGGATGGAACTGGATCTACACTACCAACCAATTACAACAACATAGAATGTACAGAACAATTAATGAGTTCCCCGTTATATCGTAGTAAATACGTAGGGAGTTTAGCACAGTATATAAAACTGTAGAGTAACTGCTTGACTTCAATAAAATAAAAAGCTTGATTTTAAAATTATCGTTTATTACCTCTTACACAGATTAAAAAAAATATTACTATTTAGCATGTAGTGATAGTTTTAAAAATAACAAGATTTAAAAACGAAAAATAAAAATAGAATAAAAGTTTAGCAAGTGGGGCTTTAGAATGGTAATTTAAAACGTCACTATAATAGTTGGACAATTGATACTCTAATAGATATTTTTTTTCAATTTATAACGATTTTTACTATTCACACATTTTATTTATTATTTTATTTTTTTTTTTTTAAATCAATAATGATTTGTAGCGAGTTAAATTGTGATTATTTGTACAAAACGTAACAATGTTACGACTCGGCAACAACCTGAATCAGAGTCACTACTTTTGATTGTAAGATTTACAATGTCTGGTAAGTCAATCAATACTTCATAAGATAGTATCATTTACATTAGTCTAACAAACACATAATGTCTTGTGTTTAATTGATTTAAATTATATCCTTTTAACTGTTCTTAACTGATATCATAATAACACATTTATCAAATGGTGCTTTTAAATTTTTTTTAACATTATAAATCAATCTTGAAATTTAACAGGCATCCAGACCGGTAATATCGAAAAAAATAGTTTTAAAACAAATAACTTTATGTCGTATTAAACACGGCAAACGTAACAAGCTCATAAACTTAATTATTTTATTTAAAAAAAACTCACGAGTCTTCATCGTTGACCGTCATGACTTGAGCAATTCACCCATGTACTGTTCGTAACGCACTAAGGTATTCCGTTTCAACAATGCACTACTTTTAACAACTCCTTCCCCTCCTATATCAAGTAGCCCCCACCACCTTTCTTAAAGAATTTTAACTCGCAGACCGTTTGCAATGATTCAATATCAGTGGAGAGTGCGTGATGCTATATCGGCCGTCGTAGACAAAAAAACTCTCCGTCATATCTTAACTGTAATGAGTTCGTATTTATGTATTTTCATGTTTAGGGAAGTCGTTGTCACTAGAGTTCGTTAACATATTTCTTTAACTAAATTATTTTTATGAAATGAAAAATAAATACGTCTACTTTGATTTTACAAATTATGCTATCCTATTTTGTTACTAATAGCCTACATTTGGGCCTAACGGTATATTTAAAATTTTGGATAAGAGGTTATTACTACTGACTAGTTAGTATTGTCATCGAAACACTATAAAACTGGTATTCACAGAGAGAGAGAAAAACAGATGTCGCATCAAATAGTTTGCTGAATGTGTGTCGAGAAGTTAGTTATCCAGGACACCGTACAGATGGCAGAGCCAGAACCTAATCAGTTCATCTCCGTATTTTCCTCAAATCTCAAGGATAAACGAGACCATGATACGAAGTATTTATAAAGCTGTAGATTAATTGTAATTGATTTATAACTGTAACTAATACGTTCCATGTGATTATAAAAAAAAACATTTCTGTTTCATTTTTCTCTGTGTGGTATCACATCGCAAATTGGGATAAAATCGCTTTATTTACTTTACTCCTGGCAGACCGACAAAAACCACCGGACGAGAGCCTTTGAAATTTAATACCTCTATGCATACTGGGAGGATATAAAAATTGGGGATAATTTTATCAAATTTAAATTTAGCAAATGTAATCTATGAATTCTTAGAAATGTGTGTATAATGCACCTGATACGTTTATTTATATATTTCAACAATGCTTTTATTACAGCGTAAAGAGGCCAATTAATACAATAAAGCATTATTATCACACAAAAATACGAATATTTAACATGTAAATAATAAACTATACAATAAACATTACACGCACAGAGAAACTAAACCATTTCAAAGAGTTAATTTTAACTGATCTTGCTGTATAACTAACTAGAATGTCATATTAACATACATGCCTCTTAAATGGATATAAAAGAAACCATTAATAAACAACATAATAACTAATCAACAAAAACACAAAATACAAATGCAATTACAAGGTATAACGAAGAAATACAAATATATTGCATGAAAAAAACCACACGACTCTTGTATTTAAAGATCCTTGGTCATTTCTGAAAAAATTTCAAAAATCTTTCACCTTTAAAAACGTAATTAATATAAGTGTTGTTAACTTATTTTCGAATTGTCAGAGACCTTCAACTAATTATATGCTTGCTAGTTAAATAAGGAGAAAAATAGGAAACTATTCCTGTTCAAATACAACGAGGAAAAAACAAAATACCCCAAGAACTATTTCAGGATTTCTTACACTCCTATTTTTTATTTATTTGAAAAATATTATATTCTGTGTGAAACTACAGGGAGAATAACATTAAGGCTTTTGTGGTTTACCATTTTTGCTTAGATTCGCGTACAATAATATTTAGTCGATTAACTTGGTCGAATCTCTTCATAGGCTAATAAACAAGCCTATCGATTAGAATCTGAACAATCGACTTTACCAAGATGAAATAATGAAAAATGTATTTAAGCCTAAATATATTGTATAAAATCATAGTTACGGATAACTTAAACAAAATAATAATATTTGTAAATAAATACTTAAAATTACCACACAAGAAGATTTTGAATTATGAAAAGTCTGTAATTGAAAGACAAACGGGAGCGGAAATAATGAAAATAATGCTGAAACACTGGAAAAAGAAGTTCAACCTGTTAAAGATATCTTTTAAGGCATAGAGTAGGAATGTTATTTTATGTACCGCTTTTGCAACATTAATATAGTCTTTAGGAAATATGTTTCCATTTGGGTCTCGTTTCCCTCACATAATTAACTGTGGAATAAATTTAAATTATGAGTATAGTCTTACAAACGTGTTTTCACACTTTTATAAGGCTGGTGAAAATCGATAATAGCTTGAAAAATACTAAATTGTGCATTTTGTGCTTATATTGTAATAAATGTGTGTTGTGTAGCGTTTACTTATACTGTATATGCACCAACACGTATTATGCTAACTAAAAAACTATTTGATTATCTTAGATAACCAGGCTTGACAATATGTGGATTCTTCGTGTCTTTATTTTTAGTATTTACAGAAGAGATTTATTATTTATAAATTCTATTAAGGAACGTTGAAATATATTGGCGTTGGAGATTACATATTTAAATGTAACCCAGCTGACGTGAATCTGATGAAAATATTTCGTCATTCGAATGATTATTAAGTCTTTGTTTTCTTTCGTCATCTCAAGTTTTTTGCCAACATAACAATTTATGAGGTTGATATTCATTTTTATGCAGTTGAATATTATTTACCAAAAGAATATGTTAACCTCTTAAATATTACCCGACTATAAAAACAGCTGATAATCGTATTTTTGAAGGTGAGGCAATTTTAGTCGTCTATGAACATATGTTATACAATTCACGTCATATTTTTTATTACAATAAAAACATGCATCATTTAGACAAAAAATTAAATACTTTTATGAATCAACTATAAAACTGATAATTATTAAGTCAATAAATTATTTACTATTTATGCAATAAAATAAAAATTTAAACAGATCATACCAATTCTTGAACTTCCTCCCCTCTCAATTGAAACCAGAAACGCCCCATTTTGCATTTCAGTCTCTCGAATTTGAACTGTAAAAAATTTAATAAGCAGAACGGCAAAACAGTTGTTAAGAACTCCAGAGTGGAAATTATTTTTATATGTTCTAATTTTTATTTTACGATTTTAATGTTTTTTTGTACATGTCCAGTTATTTCAATGATATAGGTCATTTCAAAGAGAAGAAATATAGATCGCATCCGATAGTGCGCTGCATGTTTGTCGAGTAGTTGTTTTATTTTATGATTAGTTTACTATGCGGATTAGTAAACGGCAGGTCCAGAACCGTTGTCAGTCCCTCCCAAATATTCAAGGATAAAATTATTAGGCCTAATTATTACTACAAATGCATAAACATGTATATTAATTGTAATCTAGCTTATAACTGCAACTGAGTAATTCGCTGCGATAAGTAATTTACGTCTGTTTCTTATTTCTCTGTGGTTATTTATATATCCTGTACATAAGAATTATAACTAAAAATTATTATTATAACTCAACAAAATCACAAGAGCCAAAATTATTATTATAAATCACTAGAAGCAAGCTGTACTCGATCAATTGTTGTTGTACCCAAAAAAACTGTAAATTTAAATTACCTTTTTACCGTACCTGAACAATTCCTTAAACTGTTGTAAACCTAAACTTTCAACAGTCACTGAAGTTAGTATTTTTGTCGTACGTTGATCTCACAAACAAATCGTGTCACGACTGTTATTGTAGACATGGTCTAGTTTACTGACCACGTTTGAGGCCAAAGGTCTACTGTTAACCTAAATGGAGATGCGTCACTCAAGGCCAAGCGACCTCCCCCCCCCCCGTTGAGCGTAAAAATTCCTGTCATTTAATAATTTCTTGAAAATTGCTGATAATATCAATAAGTGTGTTAATGTAATTTTATCATATTCTGCCAAGGCCACATTGAGTCAATAGTTTTTTGTTTAATACATTCTTTACCTGTTAGTTCACATGGGCCTGCAGGCCTGTGCGTGAACTTTATTTAACAAGTGAAGTACCGAGATTACGCTCAGTTTGGGATTCGAACCCTAGAGATTGGACTCCGCAGTCCAAAATCATAGCTACTAAACGACCATATGGCAGATAAGACGAGTTTAACAATAATATTCAATTTTCTCATCTTCATGTTATAAGCCCACAGCCTATAGAAACAAACACCGTCTAAGGAAATGCATTTGCTGTATACACGCTTGTGCTGCTATCTAACATGATTGGTTTCAAATAAGTGCTCAGACAACTGTTTGGCATACTGTAAGCTAATATATTAGTCACTTCAACGTGTGCTGGAGGTAGACAGAGATGAGACTGTTGGCGCTATCTGTTAAGACAGAATATGAAATTATTTCACTGAACAGGGAAACCGGCTTCACGGGGCTATGATTGGACAGTCATCTTGCTTCTATAGTAAACGGTTATACTTTTTGTGTAGATTGTGGACTGTCCGCTTTGCAGCGCGTCAGGCTTTTGTGGACTGAGTGCTATTGGTCAATAGCGTAATGGTTTAAAGTCCAGATTTATAATGTAAAGGTACTCAGTTCGATCCCAATCAGTTTCTCACATTTTGAAATGTGGATGATCAGTGTAGTCTAGTTACTAGCTAATATTTATTTACATACAGAAAGATACATTCATTATTACTTTGGTACAAACAAATAAATATAAATGATCAACGATTTATAGAGAAACGTGTTTTATTTTAAATGACAATTGCATTCTCGTACTTCGTTACGAATAAAAACTCTTTTACTTCAATAAACCACCTCTTTAGATCAAAAAATACTGTATAACACAGAAAATAGTGAATTGTTTAAATTTTGTTGATTACTGTTGTACTTTAAGGTATAACAACATTAGTTAGTTATAAATGATTAACTTGAATTAATAACAAACATTGTATAAAAAATTTAAATTTTTATTGACTGATTTTTTTATATTCAGTAGTTATATAACTAAAGTTAATATACATTTTCAAATGTACGAATAAAGTTTATAATAGAGAGAAATACTTTTTACTATAAAAATTTAGCTTGCTCAAATTTCACTAAAATCTAAATAACACAGGGAATGTTTGAAAAGATTTTAGAACTGAAATTTGTATAGTACGAAATAATAATTTTTTGACGTAAAAAGCACGGTAACTAGAATAATACGGTAGGGTTCACGCGCATGGTGCGCAGTAAATCTTGGTGTCAATGACGTCACACAGACATATCAGCTGGTTCATCTGTTACACTGAATGTAGTAATAATCAGTAACTGTTCCTTCTGAATCACTGTTTTCATTAACAACAAAGCTGTAACCCGTTAATAACTATTATTAAGGCTATACAAATACTTTTAATAGTACTATTGTGGAAATTTGGCAAAATTTAAATAAAAATAAACCATTTTCAGACAAAAAACTGATTATTTTTATTTAAAAGAAGCATAATAACTGTTGTAATAATTCAAGAGTTATTATTAATCTCATGCTCAATTTAAACAGCTGATTCAATACTTGACACATGTTATTTATTTATACATTTCCAAATCCAAACCAAACAACCATCTTTTTATTGCATTAATTGAACAAACCATGGAACCATCTTTTAATATTAACCAACCATTAAAAACAATATCAATATCTACGTAAATTAATAAGCAATACAAAATTGGAAATGATGGAAGACGGTAGGGACCACGAGGATGTGCAGTGCACTTTCGTGTCAGTGACGTCGTCACTACCCCCACACGGCTGAGCCAGCTACCATGTATTCTTATGAATTCAGTTTGTT
The DNA here is from genome assembly GCA_035578905.1 of Stictocephala bisonia. Lineage (NCBI taxonomy): Eukaryota > Metazoa > Arthropoda > Insecta > Hemiptera > Membracidae > Stictocephala > Stictocephala bisonia. The sequence goes on along the minus strand of JAQJVL010005224.1, from coordinate 7,583 downwards.
TTAGTCGCACTTTTGTTGTGTGTTGTTTTATTCGTGTATGCCTAGTTGTACAGTTGTGGGGTGTATAAATCACAGCGATAAAGGTAACAGTTAGGTATAGCATTCCATAGGTTTCCTAAGATGAAATAATTCATAAACAGTGGGTTCATTTTTGTAAGAGGAATGATGTGTTTAATTCTAAAACGGCAGTAATTTGTTCTGAGCACTTTACAGCATGTGATTTTGAGAGGTTTTTAAAGTAAGATTTTATTGAATTTTAAACCAAGATTTATTTGAAGAAAAGTGTTTTCCCAAGCCTTAAAGCGCCATTAGGGCCGAGTACAACATCTACCTTGACAAAGAGCAGTAGTCTTGTTGAAAAACGGGAAAATAAACAAATTATTACCTTTTTATTAGATAACTCTAAACAAGAAGTTTCTCATGAACAACTTCGTGAGAATTAATTAATAACAAAATCCTTATTACAAAATACAAAAAGTAACTTATAGACATTGAGTCAATACTTAAGAAAACTCATTCCTAAAAGAAATCAATGAAAAACTGTCTAATGATTTAGAGTCAGCCAATTTACTTATAGACACATTAAAGCATAAACTGAACAAATTTGAAAATATGTTTTCATTGTGCCAGCAACAATATATACAGAAAAATAAATGTACAAATTGGGCTTCTGAAGACATATCAAAGGCCGTTATAGTACGTTGTCTATCGAAAAAAAAAAAAAACTGTCTTGTATCTAAGAGAAGTTTTGAATCTCCCTCTACCAAGTGAGGTAACAATTAAACGACGACGTGCACAATTTTCGATTCCACCTGGGTTTTTAGATGTTAGTATAAGTTTATTGAAGGGCCAATCAGCAATTTGTAATGATAATTTTCAAAAAGGTGTTATTTTATGTTTCGATGAAATGAAAGTAAAATCAGACATTTGTTATGACCATCTTCAAGATATATAACGTTCTGGTTATGGTTATTCGAAGCTTAGGGGGAAAGTGGAAACAACCAATTTACTACATTTTTGACCAGACAGTAACAACAAAGTTGTTTTTTGACGCAATTAATGTAATCGAGTCAACTGGTTTTCGAGTTCGAGCATTTGTTTGTGATATGGGTGGCCCAAACAGGAAACTATTATCAGATCTTGGAATTAAATACGAAAAGCCTAGTATACAAAACCCTTGTTCATAAAATCGTGTAATCTGGGGTTTCTGTGACGTCCCTCATCTTCTAAAGCTTCTAAGAAACCATCTATTAGATTATGGTTATGAGCTTTCCAATGGAAATACAGCGAATAAAAGTATTTGGGCAGATCTAGTTAGTCACCAAAAAAGTTATGATTTAAAATTTGCTCACAAAATTTCTGAGAAACACCTTCTAGTTGCTGGATCTGAAAGGCAAAATGTAAGGAAAGCAGCTGAACTGTTGTCTAGAACTGCTGGCAAGGCAATTTCGCATATTTCCCCTGGAAACGATCACATCGTTGATTTTTGTCTGACGGTAAATGATGGATATGACATTTTAAACTCAAGACTTTCTCACCATCCAACGAATAAACTCAAAAGTACATATGATACAAGTTTAATCGAACAAAATATCATTTTAGAGAAACCTTTTGATCTGTAACTTTCCAATTTGGATTTATGATTTCAATTAGAAGTCTGCAAGGTCTGTTTAAAAACTTACAATCAGAGGGTTATAGCTACATATTATTATCCAATTGTAATCAAGATGTTCTAGAGTCCTATTTCTCACAAATTAGAGGAATGGGACGATTTTATGACCACCCTCTTTCTACTACAGTAACACATAGGATAAAATCCCTTCTCCTTAGTCGTAGTGCATATGCAATTATAAAAACGGGAAACTGTTTAAGTGAAAATTGTGAGACATTAAGTGTTGAAGTCTTTAAATCAGTTGACAATGACTTCATGAATATCAACTGATAACGAACCGTTTCTAGAGCAAAATAAACTATGGAGAATGATTTCGATGACAAGGAATTCAAATCAATAGTTGACGATTTTATTCAGGAAATGTCCACCCTAGTAAAGCTCGAAGACGAATCTAGTCTAAAGACGGACTTATTAAAAGTGTTGGCAGGATACGTTGCATATCGTGTTAAAAAACGAAACTTGCAATCAACATTTATATATGGTGAAAAACAGGACTAGTACAAGTTAAGAGTAGAGACTGGCTTTCAACTTTATCAGGGGTGTCTCTGATTAACCCATCTCAAGAATGGCTGGAAATAGTTTTACAATGTGAAAAAGAGTTTGAGGAATTTCATGGCAATGGTATTAATAAATGTGATAATGTCATAAAAAGACTTGCGAATAAGTTACAACCAAAATTTATTAAAAGACGAATTTGCTATAATGTGTTATGTCCTAGCATGATCATTCATAAGGACGAAAGAGCTAAACAGGAAGAACAATCTTAAAAGAACAGTTCTTTCCCAAAAAGGAGCTGATAGAAAAATGTAAGAAAATGAAAAAAATTCTAAACTTATAACCTACTAATAGTGTTTGAATAAATATGTAAATTTTATGTATAACTTATGCTTATTTAAGAGACAATTGTGGTCAAATTAGAAGAATTCGTTAAAATAAGAAAAATTATCTAAAATTATAATCAAACTATGCCAGCACATCTGTCAAAATACGACGGCAGTGTATTATTGGTCAGTAGTCACAATTTTTTTATTGTATTTCAAATACTGGTTTGTATTGTATATTTTTTAAACTTTCAAATAGAGTCCCACTTAATATAATACACGTCGAATAAATACAAACAACGATAATTAATGCAAAAATATAATAAATGATGCAAAGTAGCAACGCAAAAACTCTATTCACTGCATATTTATTATAATGTTAAATGCCATTGAAGATGGCATGATGTCAGCAGCTGAGAGCGATCGTGCATGATAATAATATTATTATTAAAAGCATTTGAATAGACTTAATAATAGTTATTAACGAGTTAAAGTCTTGTTGTTATTGAAAACAGTGATTCAGAAAGAGCAGTTACTGATTATTACTACATTCAGTGTAACAGATGAACCAGCTGATATGTCTGTGTGACGTCATTGACACCAAGATTTACTGCCCACCATGCACGTGAACCCTACCGTATTATTATAGTTACCGTGGTAAAAAGTATATCTTATGTTTGTTTGTTTGTGACGATGGTCGATCGCATGCTTTTATATCACAATTCAGCCTAGTTGTTATTCATATGGGCGTAGTCGTACTATAATAAATTTAATAAATTAAAATGCATCAATTTAACGTTTAATACTAACGTTAAAATAAAATAGTGTTTGATTAGCATGTTTCGAGTCGCTAGAAATACAAAATAAGTAAATTAAATAAAAGACAAAATTATCACAATACAAGTACAATATGTTAAAATATTATGGCGATAGATTTTGGAACACCACTTTTAACATCTTCACACCAGAGGGATTCACAAAGGAATGAAACTGGTTAAATTGACTAATGCTTCTTTAAATTGGATTTTAAGAACCGGAAAAAGATAAGTTTGCGGTTACATTAATGTATTGCTCATTACAAGGTGACAAGAAAATAGATTAGTTTAACACGGAAGAATGTTATATTATATTGACTGCTTCGAGGCCCTTTGAGGGGAGTTCTAAGAACCGAATCACTTGTAAGAAATTGATATCCAGTAATCATTGACATTAATCAATAAAAACTACATTCAGAATTATGAATTCAATAAACATTCTCGTCCACGAATACAATGAAAAACAAAACATTATCATCTATGAGTTCAATAAAACTTTCATCCACAGTTGGTTTTAAACTAAATAAAACTAATAGTAATTTATAATTTTATATTCATTAAAACTATTAAATTAATGTGAATATTCAATTAAATTAACCATTCCTTCTAAAGGCAATTTTTTGTTTAACTACCATTGAACTTACTGTAATGCATTTTATTTCAGAATTAGTTCTCTTTTCACTGGTTACTGTTTCAAAACAATCATTTCCTAAGTGAAAGGGATTAGTATAGTACATCAAAAGTCTAATAAAAATTTTGCTAAGAAATTTTTTGTAATAAATTTTAATTGCCTGATTATTTATTGAATTCAAAATGTTACAGAAAAGCTTACGAATAGACAAAAAGTAACAGTTTTAGACCCACGCTCGGGCATCTTCGGCTCTCGGATTCAAGATGGCGGCCACCTTCGGGTCACGTGACCCAGTCCTACCAACCCTGTGGGAATTTTCCCTCCCTAAACTCCTCTCCAAATTCCCAAATGTCCCTCAAATTCCCTTGTTATACTATATAAAATACACTCCTAACCTAACCTTTCCCTCGTTATATTATATAAAATAAAAAAAGATGGTGACCTTTTATATATGTACTATAATAAATGCTTTTGTGTACTCCTCTGTGGATTATTTCATATATACACTATAACAAACGCATTATTTCATATATACACTATAAGAATGCAATATTTCATATGCATATACTCTATGGAACAGCCGTGGCTGACGCGCATGTGCGGGGACTTTACTATTGTGCTTGGGTTCCAAGTCTGGACAAGCGCGTTACGTAACCACTCATACAGTGGCTGCGAAACTCGGGTATAGGGCTCCAGGTGCCAGACTGGTTTTCATGGACAGGCGTGTGTTTCATTTCGTGTGAACTGAACAAGTGAATGTGCATTGGAAGGAGCAGGGATGACGTAATGGGCAGGGCGATCCATGCGCGTGCTTGCAAGTGGTGGGAATTGAACCAATCAAACTTGACCTTTGCGTCTGGAGAGGGAGTGAGAGGTGCCATACTTGCTGCAGTTTGATAAAATGCAAGTTGCAATACTGCACAACATCAGTTCTTCAGTGTACATCTTCTTCACTATGAACAGCCTTTTAGTCCTCTCCACTCTTCTGTCGATGGCGGTAGCCATTGACAGTGATGACGACACCGCACTGACAAATCTAGTAAGTACAAATCCTTTGTGTGATTTAAATATCAACAAGTTTATTTCGACTGTGTTAAAGTAAATGTGTGTGGATTTTCAGACTCAAGCCAATCCACTACCACCACGACGGTTCCTGAGAGGGAACGAGATCATTGAAATACTTGACGTACGTATTTGTAAAGATGTTTAATTTTCCAAGTATATTAGGTTTTTTAGATTTATTAAGTAGCTTAAATTGTTTCAGAATGACCCAACCCCTCTACAAGAACTGACTGGTCGGACACCACTGACTGAGGTAATTGACGTTATATGTTGCTTTCTATAAATTAAAAATCAATAGAATATTACTGTTTTAAAATATAAAATAGCGAATTCGAATGTTTCAGGAGGAATATGAAGACGCTATAGCCAACCTCTGGGCAGATAGATCGTTCATTGTGACTGATCATACCTTCCTAGAAGGACGGCCGGTCTCCATTACTCGGTCCGAGCCGGTTAGCATATTATATTATTGGACTTTACTAAATAAATAATATATGAAATAATACATAATAAATTAAACAAAAATAAAATGTTTTTATTTTATGAAATAATATATAATGAATTAAACAAAAATAATTTTTTTTATTTTTTTTTCAGGATGATACTACGTTAGATTCAAGTGAAACGGCAAGTCAAATTGGGGTAAGTTAAAGTATTTCGAACGAATTTTTAGTAGTACATATACATAATTTCGTGTTGTAAAAGTGATTATCGTTTTCAGAACTCCGACGATGATGCGTTGGAGTGGGCCTACAGGGAGTCCGATCTGACACCGTCGGCCTACATTGATCTAATCCACTCGTCACCACCAATGTACACCGACATGTCTCGCTCGTGGCGTAACGAGCGGCAGAACACCTCAATCAACTTGGTAGGTATGACTCCATACAAATTTACATATTTTTTCGAAAAACTTCTAATTAAACAAATCTTAACACAAATTAATTTTTTTATTTACAGAACGGTGAGCCACAACCGTCCACTAGTCGACAACCGCAGCCATCGACCAGTTATGTTGTGGATGTTAGTAACATTTTATATTTGCTTTTGTTTATGTGATTCTTGTGTGTGTGTTTTTGGCATTACATTATTTATTTTGTGTTTCAGTGCGAACTAGACGATGATGAGCCACCGTTAAGTCAGGCAAGGACTGTGCGATGTGCAGTCTGCCTGGAGAACCTCCCGACAGTATTAATACTTCTCTGCCATCACGTAGTGTGTCCCAGGTGTCGCCCCAGGATCACTGCGTGCCACCTCTGCAGGGAGGAAATCACCAGCGTAGAGAGGATTTTCTTCTAAATGAGGTGACATAAGCTAAAATAAACAGCCGTTCTCACGGCTAGTGAGACTAGGCCTATTGGGGAAACTCACTATAAACAAAAACGCGCTGTGATCAGTACCTCCTGGGTAGTGTGGAAACCTGATCAGAGCGCACGCTAGGGCCAATGTATAAATCTTACAGTAGTTAAATGTTTTGCCACCAGGTGTGCTGTGACATTTGTTATTTTTTATTGTGCATGTAGAGTGTTTGTTCATTTTTACTGAGAAAACTGGAGTCAATTAGCTGCATGTTAGTGATATGTGTTAAAAAACAACCTTGTATCTGAGTGGTTCCGCATCCGACTCAAACACCAATCACAGACGAAGACTACATACACGCACAGACCGTATGGACAACTTTTGACATGACTACTATGAAACAATACCACGACTTGTACCTACTTACAGACGTATTGTTACTGGCAGACTCCCAGAGTCGGGTACGCTAACCACTGGATCACGGGGGTTTGATAGCTTTTTGTCTAATTTGTTTAATATATATATTTTTGTTTCGCTGCTAGGAGTGCTGGTAGCAGCGCACAGCTGTTTAATGTAGCAAGTTCCCACGCATGCCCGTCAAGGGCAACCTTGAGAGTCGCGACAGGAAAACCACTACCATCCGGTTTGGCACGCCTGTCTATGAAAACCAGTCTGGCGCCTGGAGCCCTATACCCGAGTTTCGCATCCACTGTATGAGTAGTTACGTAACGCGCTTGTCCAGACTTGAAACCCAAGCACAATAGTAAAGTCCCCGCACATGCGCATCAGCCACGGCTGTTCCATAGAGTATATGCATATGAAATATTGCATTCTTATAGTGTATATATGAAATAATGCGTTTGTTATAGTGTATATATGAAATAATCCACAGAGGAGTACACAAAAGCATTTATTATAGTACATATATAAAAGGTCACCATCTTTTTTTATTTTATATAATATAACGAGGGAAAGGTTAGGTTAGGAGTGTATTTTATATAGTATAACAAGGGAATTTGAGGGACATTTGGGAATTTGGAGAGGAGTTTAGGGAGGGAAAATTCCCACAGGGTTGGTAGGACTGGGTCACGTGACCCGAAGGTGGCCGCCATCTTGAATCCGAGAGCCGAAGATGCCCGAGCGTGGGTCTAAAACTGTTACTTTTTGTCTACTCTTACGCGAATTTCCTTGAAGATTTAAGTACTAAGTTAAAGGAAATCAAAAATTACAATAACATGCATGTGGCGGTTTAAAGTTATTTGTTGGCACTAGATTGTTCATGA